>JASAMX010028688.1:0-33961 GCA_030248175.1 Microlaimidae sp. YZB2_3
CTACTGAATGGGATAATCGATTTGAAATTGAAAAACTAAGATAAATTGCCAATTTAAACTGCCCGCGTAACAGGGAAATTTAAACTGCCCGCGTAGCAAGGGAATTTAAAGGTAATAACAGGTAATAAACGTGAAAATAAGGTAATAAACACTTCGCGCGAAGCGCGGAAAAATTTTTTAGTCCTGTTATAACACTTAAAAATTTTTCTTTGGGAGGCGAATTTGGGGAGGGGGGGGGTGTCCCCGACTACCCCAAATTTAAGGGGGGGGGGTGTCAGCAAAATCCGAAATTTTGGGGGGGGGGGGTCTCTCCCCCCCAACCCCCCCCCCCTGCCCACCTATGCCGTGGGAGGAAGGCTTATCTTTTGGTTGCACAATAGTGTATGTAAAGATAAACCTACTCCTCCGGTTGTGGGCTAGGCCGCAATGGCCACACGGTAAGGACCTCAGCCCCCTCAGCGCGGCACGCCGCTACGCCACAACACGTAACGTGGCAATTACCTCACTAAGGTGGCAATGGCGGTTTTGGTGAACCAAATCAACCACGACCTCCAGAGTGGCATAATCCCCATTGTAGGTTATCGAGGGGGATGTATATATCTTAATTATATATAACTCAATTATATATATTTATAACTGAGTATAACTAAATTCAACTCAATATAACAATTTTATAAACAACCATTGTGCGATTGCTAATGATTTTAGTTGTAAGTTTTCAGAAAATGAAAAAAGTATTAGCAATGTTATTTGCTATTGTCAAATTACATAAAAACCCAATTAAGTTTAGATTTATAGCTGGTGCAAACAAATTAGGTACAAAGTTTGTATGTATTTTATTAAGTAAAATCCTGAAAATTCTTAGTTGGTCCTAACTTTCAAATTTGTTTTACTCTGTTTTGTGATCTTGATACGACCATAATAGACCCCTTTCTTTAGATTGTTATATAGTGGGATTAAAAATTTAAAGGCTAGGAGAAGTAATTTTAAAAACATTTTCTTGCACTTGGCATTGCTCAGCTGTAATTAAATGTTTTCTTTTTTAGTTGTTAGGGTTTTCAAAATCGAAAATTTCAAGGTATAAAATTGTTTGTAAAAATTGTTTTCTTGGTTTTATAGACTTATTTTTATCGAATAATAAGAAAATAATAAAGTATGTGACATAAACAAGGTAAAGCACTCCGCGCAAAGCGCGGGTAACTTTTTTTAGTCCAGTTATAACGTTTAGGATTTGGACCACCCTGGACCCCCCCTTTTGGAAAATTTTTTTTTCAGGGTTGAACTCCCCCTTTCCGAAATCCTGGCTATGCCCATGTTTCAGACGTTCCACCACCTCCAGCTAATCTCAAAAATAGTCTCCCTTGCTGGGTGGATAC
The DNA here is from genome assembly GCA_030248175.1 of Microlaimidae sp. YZB2_3. Taxonomy (NCBI): domain Eukaryota; kingdom Metazoa; phylum Nematoda; class Chromadorea; order Desmodorida; family Microlaimidae; species Microlaimidae sp. YZB2_3. The sequence goes on from JASAMX010028688.1 coordinate 1,377, forward strand.
AGTTTCAGTTTACTCCATCGGAAACAAGATTACTGAAATGGAATGCTCATTCGCACCAACTCCCCTCAACAGTTTAACAGAAAATGCAACAGTCACTATTTTTCCCTCCTCATCGCAACAAGCTGAACTACCATCCAAAGGTAACCATAGACAATTTTTGCCGGCTAAACAAAAACCCCAAAATCCTGGGTGTTACTTTTGATCCCAAAACTGAACATTCAATAACCACGCCACGATACATAAACAAACAACAAAGCATCCAGGCGCAACAACAGTCTCAAAGCTCTGGCTGGCACCAGTTGGGATCAACAAAAAGAAACAACAACTAACTCCTACAAAGCAATTAGGACGCCTGATTCTCAACTACAGAGGCCAATATGGTCACCCAAGTTATCAAAATCTCATCTTGCAAAAGCTACAAACAACACAAAACACGGTTCTCCAGGATAGCAAGCAACCGGCTGCCACAAAATGGCTCCAACTGACCGGATCTGACACCAAACCAATAGAAAACCACGACCAACATTCTCCCAACACAAAATTTAGCACAAACCATGCAGCCAACACACCTATCTAACAAAATCACAGCTAATAATCATAGACCAAGAGAGATGAAACATACCCTGCAAATCAAAATTAAAAACCAATCCAATCAAACATTCACTCTTTATTTTGGTCAAAGAAAACATTTTGCAACTCCAACTTGATGTACTATAAAAAACAAAAAGGCTTTTGCCACAAATCAACACCAGCAAACAACAACTCCCCAGGAAGGCAAGAACCTTCCTGGCACAACTCAGATCCAGACATTGCCAACACCTCAACTGCGTTCAAATCCAGAATCAACAACTCCAGTAAAAACGAGATGCCCCCACTAAAGGGGCAAAGTTCATAGACGTCAAACACCTTTTTGCATGCCCTCAAAAGCCAACGAACACTCAAATTAGAAGATTTATGGGAAAGACCAGTGGGATGCGGTCAGGTTCCTTAGAGGCCCTCACTTGATGCTCAGGCCATGAACAACAACATTAATTGATTTCCTCTTTAACAATGCCAAAAACGCAATATCAGGCGGTACAACTTGATAAATGATTTTATATTGATAACAAAGCTTACCATATGATAAAATAAATGTATATTCAAAATTTATAACAAAAAATCTAATTAATTTTCGTTAACAATAAAATCCCAAAATAAAACAAAATAATTCCCAGGGACGTAGCCAGAGTTTCATTTGGGGGGGGGGGGGCGGATTTTTAGTACAAAAAAAAATTTCGGGGGGGGCTCCGCCCCCCCCCCCCCACAATTTTGGGGGGGGGGGGCGGAGCCCCCCTTAATTTTTGAAAACGTTAAAAAAGCAGGGATAAACGTAGATAAAGCTGTATAATACACTGTTTTTGGCCTAATAACCTATTATCTAATGTTTTTAGCGGTAAAAACATGTTTTCTTAGTTAAAAAATACATAAGCACACATTGACAGAGCCTGGATTTTACAAAAAAGGAATTTAGAGACGTTAGTTTCAGACCCCTTGGCTAAACCCACATTGTAAACCAAGGCACATGAGCAGCATCTCGGCTCCATGTTTTCTAGGGTACCTACCTATATGAAAAAAATCCAAGCCAATGCTATAGGCGGCAGGAAAATTTAGGAGGGGGAGGTACATAAATCAACCAATATGATTGTTTGTTTTGCTTTCTGTGTAGTACTTATTACTTATAAAAATTATTGTACTAACTTTAAAATAACATTAGCATCAGGCAACATAAATAACGAGATATATATGTATGTATACTATAGAAAGTGACCGCTGAGCGAAGCGAAGCGGAACAAATTTTTGGTTTTTGGGGGTCCATTGGGGTACTAAAATTATTTTAAAGTTTGGCGCCGAGCGATTAGCGAGGCGCTAGAAAATTTTGAATTTTTAGCCTTTGAAAACCCCCAAATTTTACTATCTGGCGACCATTTCGTTCGGGGGGGGCGGCCGCCCCCCCCGCCCAACCACTATCCTTATTTTTCCTCCTGTCCGACCGTTTCGGGGGGGGGGGGGGGCGGCCCCCCCCCCGCCCCCCCCCTGGCTACGTCCCTGGGTATACCTATGGCAGGTAACGTTTCTACTCAAATTGCAGATTTATCTCTGTCATTTATGGAATTCATTTATCTCAAAAACAATCAACATTCTAGAATTATTACAACAACAAAAAACAGTAAGATATAATATGGATGATGTTGCTTGTTTTAACTGTCCAAAATTTCTTGAAATTTGCAAAAATGTTTACCCAGATTTATTAACTCTTTCACAAACTAATAATTCAATCAATACCCGTGTGTATTTAGATTTACAAATAAAAGTTAACAATGTTTATAGGTCTATAACTGTTTATAACAAAGCTGATGCTTTTCAGTTCAATGTTATCTGATATTTACACAAATATAGCAATGTCTGTGATCATCTAGGAACTAATGTTTTCTATTCTCAATTGATTCAAATGGCGCAAATATGTAATGAAAAAGAAAAATTCTTAGTAAAAATAAATGAATTGTTCCTTCAATTTTTAAATCTTAAGTATAAAAATAGTGAGTTACTTGACAAAATAAATAAATTTTATATAAACTACTATAAACTATTTTACCCAAACTTAATATACATAAAAAGTCAGATTTAACTATAATATATTTTTAATTATTTGCTTCTTTTTAAATACATCAAACAATTCTATAACTATTAAAAATTTTAAGGTATGCTCTTGCATACCTTGTTGCACTACCCTGGTTCATCTGTGGTTCACCACAACGCCAGTTTCTTCTCCTGGAGTAGCTTATTGCTACTGCAGGTTGCTTTACTGCTAATTTTTTAGCAGCAAAATCAAAAATTTTAATTGCTTTTTTAACAAAATTATGGATCCTAATGCATTACAAAAACTATTGTTTGTTTTATTTACGCGCGTTTTGTTTTTTTGCAATTTTTTATAATGTGATAATTTTGGCGTGTTTTTAATATTATAATTGTGATTTAATTCCACTTTTTATTTTAATATCATTCTAATGTTTTTTAAAAAAAATTTAAGAAAAAGTAAAAATTAAAAAAAAAAATTTAACTTTTTGTTTGTTTTTTCATTGCATGTATTAGAATAAACATACGAAATAAGTAAACAAAAAATTTTTTTGCTAATCTAAATCTGTTTGTATATTTGTTTAATAATGTAAAAATTTATACTAAAAAAATTTTTTAAAAATAACTTAGTAGTTTATTCTAATTGTAACATAAGTATAATAGCCCCCGCTAATGACGTGCAGGTGCAAGTATTATGCTTATTTATACATTACGTGTTTGGGGAATCACAAAAACACGTGAATTTTATGTTTTTTTAGTTTTATTATTTTGTTCATCTGCAACTTTAGGTATGCTCAGCTAACTAAACTAACATTTTTTGTTTGCTATTATAAGATTCTTAGACTTTTAAAAATAAATATATTTGGCCCCAAACTTTTTTCATTTAAAATCTCGCCTACTACAGCTCTCCCTCTAAAATTAATAAATTGCTCCCCCAGCTTTTGGTTCCTATTTCAGACCTGTGCACGGTCTGAAAATGCCCCCCGTTTTATTGGAGGATTTGCCCCCGCCAAAAAATGAAAAAGTACCCTAAAAATATGTCGCCATTTTTGACCTATGATGACGCCATCATCGCGAATTTTTTGCAGTTTTTAGCCTATTTCAATGTATTTTAAGCCATTTTAGACCTATTTTTACCTTATTTCCGCTTTTTTTGTCCCTTTTTTCCCTTTTCCCTTCTTTTTTTCTTTCCCTCTGCTTGCCCCCTCCGTTTCAAAAAAGTTGCCCCCGTGCCACCCCATTTCGGAATTCCCCCCCCCGTTTTAACCCCGGGGGGGGGCAGTGCACAGGTCTGCTCTTTTAAATATAATTTTAGATCTAACAAAATAGTTTTAATGCAAATCATTGGTATACAAGTACTTTTTTAAAAATTAAACTCTATCTCTCTTAAGTAGAGGTTAGCAGCCTCAGTTTTTTGGGAGGTATACCCAAACCCGACGCCCCAGATTTGGAAGAGGGTGTTCCAAAAATTTTATTTTTTAGCATACTCCAAATACCCCATTTTTAGCGTTTGTAGTACAGGGACTCTCAAAATTTCAGGGGAGGGAGGCATAGGTTGGAAGCCTCTTGGATTATGAGGTGGGGTATACCCGACCCTTAAAATTTGTGGGGCGTTCCCAAAAATTTTTAGTGGCATTATTTCAAATACCCCATTTTTAGTTCTTAAACCTACCAAATTTTCAGGGGGAGGGGGTGTTGGCAACTTTTGGCATTTTTGGACGGTATAAATCTCCCAACCCCTCCTCCCGTCCATCTATGGTCTGGGCTGGTGGGGTACCCTCAAATTTTTTTGAGGGGGATGAACAGTTTTGACATTTTGGGGGACATACATGGGCAAGTTGGTCCGGAGTGGGGGGGGGCTTAAACCCCAAATTAGGGGGCGGGGAAGGGGTTAGAATCCGATAAACGCAAAATCCTCTTATCGATTTTTTTCTGTAGTGCCATTTTACCCACATCGTTTTTCGATTTTGAAAGAAAAATAGGTAAAAAACGAAAGACATTTTTTCCTTCATTTTTCCAAAATTGGGGGGTTACCCTTTTCTCCCCCCCCCACTTCTGAGTAGGGGAGGGGGGTTAAACACCCCGTGCCCATGTATGGGGTAACCCCCTGTCTACTCATGCGCACAAGATACCTCTCTTAAGATCACTTTCAACTCTAGATTTCAAGTTTGTTGATCATACTTGTGGACCCCCTACAAACTCTGTGTTTAGTAAAAAAAGCGCTGCACGCCCGGCCTTAGCTGCGCTGGCTAGCCGGTCAAAACAGCTTGTAGGGTTGCTTAGATTTCCAAAATATAATAAAAAGGGTCTTTTAGAAAAAACAAATTGAAATGTTTATTTTGGCGTCCAAATCACGTTAAAGCATCCAAATCACATTTCAAATCTTTAATTTAGTGTTTTTATACAGAGTAAAAATGAGTCCTTATAAACTCAAAAATGAGTCAAACCCTATTTGGACTCATAATTTTTAATAGGGAAGATGAGCCCAAACTTAACGACTCATTTTGTCATTTCTTAGAAAACAAGTCCAATTTTTTTATTCATTTTGTGATCAATGAATAAAACTTTGACTCAAATTAAAATTATCTGTTTGTAGTATTTACAATTTTTTCTAAAGGGACACCTTTTGTCAAAAAAAGCTAATGATTCTAGCAACGCCAAAAATTAAAAAAAAATTTCGATTTTTTTTCATGGGCTCATTGTGTCATACGAACGACGAAATAAAAGGTCTTGGTGCAATAACTTTTTTAAAGTTTTAAGCTCAAAACGGCAAGATTATTGAGTTATATAAAAGAGTTTTTGTCATTTATTCAATGTCATTATTATGTTTTTATTTTCATTTTCGACTACTTGCTTTGCTATGTATACTTCCATCTCTGCAGCTTCACTTGTGATGTTACGTTAAGTGCGTTTATTTTTTATAAAATCAATAGTTAAAGAAATGCCCAAAATATCTGTTTTTATTGTGCTTAAAATCCTAGTCAGTTTTAAAATCCCCCAGTTCCCCTTAGTCATAATATAGCTGAGCTGACCAGAAGAAGTCTCTTTTCTTCATCAATCAAGACAGACGGACGAAATACCATTGCATGTGTTTTGCTTTTATAATTTATTTTGCAGAATCGACTTTTTTATATTATATTCCTTAGTTGCAGGGTTGACTGACTCACCGTCATTTTTAACAGCTTACAGTGCTTTGTAAGTAGTAGTGTTGTAAAAAGTTACTTTTACTTTTATTTAAAGTAATAAAAGTAACAAATTTTGGATTACTTTTACTTTTACTCCACTTTTGAAATTTCAAATACTTTTACTTTTACTCTTACTCGACTTATGAAATTTCAAATACTTTTGCTTTTACTCCTACTCGGATTTTTCACTGCAAATACTTAAATTAATTTAAGAAGCTAAGTAATTTCAATGGGTTGATTTCCTATGGGCTTGTTATAAAGTAAATGGCAAAAGTCAATTTTTTATGCCGCTAACACGCTAAAACCATTTATTTTGACTAAAAAACTTATTAAAATGATAATTATGCATAAATTTAGCAAAAAAACTTTAGAACGGAGCTCTGGAGCTCCAAAAACCGGTAATTTGCTCCGGTTCAAAATTACTTTTATTATACTTTTACTCTTACTTTTACTTAAAAAAATAGGCCTTACTTTTACTTTTACTTTACTTAAATAAAATTTTGACCATTACTTTTACTTTACTTAAATTAAAAAATCACAAATTACTTTTACTCTTACTTTACTTAAATTAAAATTTTTCAATTTACTTTTACTTTTACTTAAAATAATTCAAAATCAATACTTTTTACAACACTAGTAAGTAGACTCTGCTAGATATGTCTTATAGTTTTAATATAATTTATAATTTTAAAATCTAAAAATTAGAAAAAGGTGTAAAATTCAAAAAAAAAACATAAAAAGATAACACAGAGGAAAATGTTAAGCTGGAGTAAGTTGCAGGATAAAATTTTTTTTTAAAAAATGCATTTTTTTAAAATAATATGCAAAAAAGTACAAAAAATAAATTTAAAATTTAGGTCTGTAAGGCAAAACACGCTTAAAAAATAATATAATATAAAAAGCGCCAAAATATCTAATTGCTTTAAAATATTATTGATTTATCATATTTTATAGAGTGAAAAATGCAAAAAAAGCAAGTAATTATTAGGCTAATAAAAACGGAAAAAGTGGCCAAAGTTGCCCCATAAGCTACATTTAACTTGGGGCAACTTTGGCCATGCGTCATATTTTAAAAACCACAAAAACCACAACCACAACCATATTTTAACCATGATTAATACACAGATATGTGCTCCATATATTTAACTATTTATTGTATAAAAATAAGCACATTTGATGAAATAAGTGAACATAGGTGTTTTTGGTCGGGTCCGCTAGGGGGGGGGTCCACCCCCGGGTGGAAGGCCGAAATTTTTTAGGGGAGGGGGGGTCCAGAGGGTCCTACCCCCCTGGTTTTTAGGGGGGTCGACCCCGGGTGCGAGATTTCAAATTTAGGGGGGGTCAGGGGGGCCCAATTTTTCAGCAAAATTTTTGTAACTCAATAATTTAAGTGTTTTTAGGTCTAATATTTAGGCCTATTTAGGCCTAAAAGTGTATTTAAACACTGTTTTGAAGTAAACACCCATGTTTTTGACAGTGAATAAAAAAATATACTTCCAAATTGGTCGGGGGGGGGGGTCAGCCGCGCGAGGGGGGGGCAGGCCGGACCGCTCTCGAGCTTTGGGGGGGAGGGGGGGGCCCTGAATTTTTTCTAGGGGGGGGGTCCAAAATTTTGGCTCTAGGGGCAAAATTTTTGCACCCCTCTGTCTCCCCCTCCAAAAACACCTATGTAAGTGAAGCTGTTGTCTTGTAGAGATGGAAGTATAGCAAGTACTCAAAATTTAAAAAAAAATATGACGTCCAGGAGATCGCTTTTAATTCTTTGGATAAGTTAGTATTCTTGTTGGTTTTAGCTTAAAATGAAAAATGTTATTGCTACAAGACCGTGTTTTTTTCATTTTTTACTAAACTTCTTTATTTTTTGAGATAAGTGAAAATCAGACATTTTCCGTACAAAGTGGCCAAAGTTTCCCCAGGGGCCAAAGTTACCTTACATTACGATAACCGTAATGTAAGCTAACGTAACCGTAAGCTATAGTTTACCTCTGACATATTCTACCAATCGTTTCGCTCCATATTTGTATGATTTTGTTTCGACCGTCGATTTCAGATTGCGCATAAGTTGTTAGTACAAAACTAAAAAAGAAATATCATACAATAAAAAATGACCAAATTATTGGAAAGTGATATAAGAATCAAGAACTCTTTTATCCCTTTTTTAGAATTATCTGAGGGCATACATGGGCACGGGGGCGGGGGTTGGGGGGACTAAACCCCCCAAGTTCTGAGAAGGGGCGTTTAACCCCCACTTGGAAGTGGGGGGGGGACAAAATGTTAATTCCTCCAATTTTGGAAAAATAAAGAAAAAAATGTATTTAGATAGACTTCGAACTGCCTCCAAATTAAATTTTGAGGTAAAAATGAATGTTTAAAACAATAAAAAGTTAAAAAATGCAATAAAAAGGGCTTTTTGGCCTAAAATTAGGGTTTTTAACTATTTTTTCTTTAAAATCGAAAAACGATATGGGTAAAATGCACTCCAGAAAAAAAAAACGATAAGGGTATTTTGTGTTTCTCGGATTTTAACTCCTCCCCCCTAATTTAGGGTTTAACCCCCAACACTCCGGATCAACTTGCCCAAGTATGCCTGAGGGGTACTTACAGAGTTTGCGAGGTCCCCTAAAAATACTAAAATGGGGGTTTTTGGATGGAAACCGTTTAAAAAAAATTGTACTTATAATCTAGCAAAATCAGAAGGGCTGTTCGCCTTTAATTTGTAACCATAGGTGGGGCGTGGGGGGGGGGGGGGGGTGAGGGGTAAAAACGCTAAAAATGAGGTATTCGAGGTATACCCCCAAAAAAATTTTGGGACCCCCCCCCCAAATTTCTGGGGTCGGGTATACCCCCAAAATCCGGGAGGCTGCCCACCTATGTTTGTAACCACCACTATTATAGCTAAAGTTTTTATTGTTAAATAGTTGATTAATTTAATTTATTTCCTCTTCTGATCAATGAAAAATTGCATTTCAATTTGCAGTCCTGAATATTGCTTAAAATTTGAAACTAAAGCTAAAGTTTTTCAGGCTGAAAATAAGGGCACAACACCGCTCTCATTCATTCGCGCAAACCAGAAAAAATAAAAACAAGTTGTCAGTGTCATGTCAGTGGTGATGTAACTAATAATTATTAAGTAGCGTCAGGCATTTTTATGGACGTGATATTTTCTTATAGAAAGTTATTACTAGACCACCCCTCCAATTTTATCCCGATAGAATTGATTCTTCATAATTATTTGTTTTTCTTCACGAACGACAAAGAAATAGGAATTTTTATGTAATATTTTTCAATTATATATCAAGCATGATATTTACTATTTATATACCAACCATACGGTCTTTATTCGCAAGTTTATTGGTTTACAATATACATCACTAAATAAAGATTATACCTAATGAAACCTTCAACCAAACAATTCGAAAGCATAAGAGCGTCAATCAATTCTTTCAAAAGATTTTCAGCCTCGTTTGCATCTTCTGAAGAGTCTTCATTTAGTGATTGTTGAAAAAGAAATTGAAGAAAAGGTTCCAAGAAATCGTCAAGATCTGTAGTAGCGTCAAGATCTTTCAATACTTCCAACAAACAAAACGAATCCCTTTTCCTTATCATTTTTCTTACGGCTCTAAACATTTTTTGAAATTCACTTTTGACATATTATTTTCTACATTTTAAGCTTCACAAAAACTAAAAGTATAATTATTATTGTTATTAATATTGCAAGGAGTTTTTTCCGTCAATTTTTCAACTTAAATTTTATAAAGTGCAATTTTTTAAATAACAAAATGGGACGAGGATTGTTTTCCTGTATAATTTTTAGTTTTACAATAAGCATCATATCAAGCGTGTGACGTTAAATACTGTGTGACGTTAAATACGTTAAAACTGGCAGCATTCAAAATACTAATCCATTCTTGGATGTCTGGAGTTCGCTATTTCTAAATTAAAAGCGAGCATAGAACAATTAACATTTTTCATACTTTTCTGGCAACTTTTTAACAGCCTGTGTTTGACATAAAACAACCAAAGTCCAAATCCCGGTTTCAGCAGTTTCTTTCTTCAGATTCTAAAAAGCACACAAGAAAAATACAAAATAATAGAATATTTTTATAAAATCATATTTCTGTAAATTACATAACGTTTGCCAATTAATCTACGATCGTTGTACGAGTTTTGGAAACATTTCTGCAAACACTGCTAAGCCTTCAATATATTTCTTTAAAACATGAGTGTTAAAAATAGTTAGAAAAAATAGTTTTTAAACGCGTTAAAAAGTCAGTAAACCCTGTTAGTCAATCAGCAATTAAGTAAAACAAAATCAATTAATACTGAAAAACTTATACTACCTTATTTAAACCAGGCCAAAAATGGTATGATTAAACTTTTAAAAAAACAAAATACAATAAGAATGATTTTGGGTTACACAAAAAGTTTGCCTGCTGCTGTTCTTTATGTTTTTGACAATATTTAAACTTTAAGCAACAAAATACAACATACCAAAATCAAAAATTTAATTAGAGATAGCGTTATGTTTTCTACCAAATGAACGGAAACGGAGATTTGAGAAATTATCATGTAAGTGGCCAACTTGTATTTACTTGATCCAGATCTGAAGTATTTTAAAATGTTTTTTTTAAATAAACCGAAACAACAACCTATTTATTTGCATAATTAGTGTTGTTCTGAAATTTTGTATAGTTTTAAAGTTTTTACCGTGCAAAGTATATTATTAAAATAAAGTTTTATTTTTGATTTTGAAATAAATAAAACAAAATGAAGAAATTAGCTAAAATTTAGCTTTCTCAATAATATCATTATGTCTTTATTAACATTTTCTCTTTCGTTTTAAACAAGCACTGCATAGAATGCTGCATCGACTGAATGACTAGTCTGAAACACTGGCCTAACAGGAACACTTTTTCTGCTCTTCGCGTTTAAATAACAGTTAGACTTTTATTCTTATTTAAATTCTTTTCTATTTTTTTTTTTTTTTTTTTTTTTTTTTTTTTTTTTTTTCTGTTAGGTTGCTTTGTTTTGTTCAGATTGTTTTTTTTTTTTTATTTTTTCAGAATGTTGTTTTTTTAGTTTTTTTGTTTTTTTTTTTTTTCTTTTAGGTATCGTTATTTTTTTTTTACTTTTTTTAGTTGATTGGGTCTTTATTTTAATTTTTTTTGTTTTTTAGCTTAAATGTAGAATATATTGTAAGTGTTTAAATTTTAGACGTAGAAAAATGATAGGGGGTTTGTTTGTTTTTGAGTTTTTTTGTTTTTTTTTTTTTTTTTTTTTTCTTCTTTTAGAAGATGCGGTTCTTTTTTTTTCTTTTTCTTTTTTGTTTTTGGTTTTTGGTATTTTTTTAGTGATGTTTTTCTCTTCTATGGTTTATTATTTTCTTTATTTTTTTTTCTTTTTTTTGTTTTGTAGAAAATTTTAGTTTCTTCGATAATTGAGGGGGTCTGTTTTCTTAGTCTATTTTTTTTTTTTCCTTACTTTTTTTTTTTTTTTTTCGCGTAAGAGCGTTATTTTTTTTTTTTTCAAGAATTATTGTTTATTTTTCTCGCGGGGCTTCATTTCTTCTTCATGATGTCTCTCCGGGTGTGGTTTCATTCTTGTTTGTTCTCCTTATTGTCGGTGTCCTGCGGTATTCACCTCTCCAAGTACAAAAAAGAAGAAGGGGATAATTTTTTTCTATTTTTTTGTGGTGTTGGTGGGCCTCCGGTTTTGGGGTTCCCCCCAGTTTGGGGTTGTTTTGGGGATACCTATACGCCTTTTTAGGTTTACCCAACCCCCCCCCCCCCCCCCACCCCCCCTTGGTTTGCTTTGTTTTCTATTTAGTATTTATTTGATGCTCTTTCTCCCCCATTTTGTTTTTTGGGCTCTGTCATCATGGGAGTTGTCCGGAGTGGGGGGGAAACCCCAAATTAGGGGGGGGGGTAAAACCGAGAATCACCATATCGTTTTTTTTTCTGGAGTGCATTTTACCCATATCGTTTTTCGATTTTAGAATGGTTAACACTAATTTTAGGTCAAAAAGCCCTTTTTATTGCATTTTTGAGCTTTTTATTGCTTAAATTCATTTTACCTCAAACTAAGTTTGGAGGCAGTAGAAGTCATTTAAGACATTTTTTTTTCATTTTTCCAATCGGGGGGTTAACTTTCTCCCCCCCACTTTAGTGGGGGGGTAAACCCCACTTCTCAGAATTGGGACCCCCAAACCCCCTCGTACCCATGTATGCTGTAAGTACCCCTCAGGCATACATGGGCAAGTTGATCCGAAGTGTTGGGGGTTAAACCCCAAATTAGGGGGGAGTTAAAATCCGAGAAACGCAAATTACCCTTATCGTTTTTCTTCTGTAGTGCATTTCCAAAATTGGGGGAATTAACCTTTTGTCTCCCCCCCCCCCATTTCTAAGTGGGCAGCCCCTCTCAGAGCTGGAGGGGGTCCCCCCCACCCCCGCCCCCGTGCCCATGTTCCCTTTAAAAAGGATAAGTTCTTGATTCTTATATCACTTTTTAATATTTGGTCTTTTTTTATTTTTTATATTTCTTTTTTAGTTTTTATTACAACATATGCGCATCTTTCGGTTGAAAAAATCAAAAATATGAGGAAGATTGTAGATATGTCAGAGGTAAACTATAGCTTACGTTACGGCTTAATTCGTATCGTAATGTGGGAGCTTTGCCCTGGGAACTTTCCCTGTGTACGGAATGTTTGATTTTGACTTACTCAAAATAAAGAGTTTAGTAAAAAAAACACGTCTGTAGCAATAACATTTTTCTTTCATTACTCAAACCAACAAGAATTAACTTATCCAAGAATTACGATCTCCTGGACGTCATATTTTTTTTTAAATTTTGAGTACTTGCTATACTTTAAAATTCACTTATTTATTAATGTTTTTTAATATGAATCAATGAATAGTTAAATATACGGAGCACATATCTATATTAATCATGGTTGAACTCCTTGTGGTTTTTAAAATAGCCAATTCCCCAGTTAAAGTAGCTTATGGGGCAACTTTGGCCACTTTTTTCGTTTTTATTAGCCTAATAATTACTTGCTTTTTTTGCTTTTTTCACTCTATAAAATATGATAAATCAATAATATTTTAAAGCAATTAGATATTTTGGCGCTTTTTATATTAAATTATATTTTTAACGGTGCCTACAGACCTAAATTTTAAATTATTGGTACTTTTGCATATTATTTTTAAAAAAAGCATTTTTTTAAAAAAAATTTCATCCCAACTTACTCCCTAACATTTTCCTCTGTTATCTTTTTATGTTTTTTTTAATTACACCTTTTTCTAAATTTAGATTTTAAAATTATAAATAATATTAAAACTATAAGACATATCTACAAGTCCAGCGCGGGTAGGTCAGTCAACCCGGCAACTAAGGAATATAATATAAAAAAGTCTATTCTGCAGAATAAATTATAAAAGCAAAACACATGCAATGGTATTTCGTTCATCTGTCTTGGTTGATGAAGAAAAGAGACTTCTTCTGGTCAGCTCAGCTATATTATGACTAAGGGAACTGGGGGATTTTAAAACTGACTAGGATTTTAAGCACAATAAAAACAGATATTTCGGCCATTTCTTTAACTATTGATTTTATAAAAAATAAACGCACTTAACGTAACATCACAAGTAAAGCTGCAGAGATGGAAGTATACATAGCGAAGCAAGTAGTCGAAAATGAAAATAAAAACATAATAATGACATTGAATAAATGACAAAACTTTTCATATAACTCATAATCTGCCGTTTTGAGCTTAAAACTTTAAAAAAAGTTATTTCACCAAGACCGTTTATTTCGTAGTTCGTATGACACAATGATTACATTAAAAAAATTGAAATTTTTTTTTTAATTTTTGGTGTTGCTAGAATCATTAGCTGTTTTTGACAAAAGGTGTCCCTTTAGAAAAAATTGTAAATACTACAATCAAATAATTTTAATTTGAGTCAAAGTTTTATTCATTGATCACAAAATGAATCAAAAAATTGGACTTGTTTTCTAAGAAACGACGAAATGAGTCGTTAAGTTTGGGCTCATCTTCCTTATTAAAAATTATGAGTCCAAATAGGGTTTGACTCATTTTTGAGTTTATAAGGACTCATATTTACTCTGTATAAAAAACACTAAATTAAAGATTTGAAATGTGATTTAAATGCTTTAACGTGATTTGGACACCAAAATAAGCATTTCAATTTGTTTTTTCTTAAAGACCCTTTTTATTATATTTTGGAAATCTAAGCAACCCTACAAGCTGTTTTGACCGGCTAGCCAGCGCAGCTAAGGCCGGGCGTGCAGCGCTTTCTTTTACTAAACACAGAGTTTGTAGGGGGTCCACCTACAAGTATGATCAACAAACTTGAAATCCAGAGTTGAATGTGATCTTAAGAGAGGTATCTTGAGCGCATGAGTAGACAGGGGGGGTACCCCATACATGGGCACGGGGTTAGGGGTTGGGGGGGGGGTTAACACCCCTCCCCTACTCAGAAGTGGGGTGGCGGAGAAAAGGGTAACCCCCTAATTTTGGAAAAATGAAGGAAAAAATGTCTTTTGTTTTTTACCTATTTTTCTTTCAAAATCGAAAAACGATGTGAGTAAAATGCACTACAGAAAAAAATCCATGAGAGAATTTTGCGTTTATCGGATTCTAACCTCCTCCCCGCCCCCTAATTTGGGGTTTAACTCTCCCCCTCCCCCCCTCCCCACTCCGGACCAACTTGCCCATGTATGTGTTACTCCCCAAAATGTCAAAACGGCTCATCCCCCCCAAAAAAATTTGAGGGTACCCCACCAGCCCAGACCATAGATGGGCGGGAGGAGGGGTTGTGGGATTTATACCGTCCAAAAATGCCAAAAGTTGCCAACACCGCCCCCCCCCCCCCTTGAAAATTTGGTAGGTTTAAGTACTAAAAACGCTAAAAATGGGTATTTGAAATAATGCCACTAAAACTTTTTGGGAACGCCCCCACAAATTTTAGGGGTCGGGTATACCCCACCTCATAATCCAGGAGGCTTCCAACCTATGCCTCCCTCCCCTGAAATTTTGATAGTCCCGTACTATAAACGCTAAAAATGGAGTATTTGGGGTATGCCCAAAAATAAATTTTTGGGACACCCTCTCCCAAATCTGGGGCGTATTTGAGTATACCTCCCCAAAATCTGAGGCTGCTAACCTCTACTTAAGAGAGATAGAGTTTAATTTTTAAAAATGTATTTGTATACCAATGATTCGCATTAAAACTATTTTGTTAGATCTTAAATTATATTTAAAAGAGCAGACCTGTGCACTGCCACCCCCCGGGTTTAAACGGGAGGGGGCAATTCCAAAATGGGGGGGGGCACGGGGGGGTGCAACTTTTTTGAAACGGGGGGGGGGCAAGCAGAGGGGAAAGAAAAAAGAAG
This sequence comes from Microlaimidae sp. YZB2_3, assembly GCA_030248175.1. Classification (NCBI taxonomy): domain Eukaryota; kingdom Metazoa; phylum Nematoda; class Chromadorea; order Desmodorida; family Microlaimidae; species Microlaimidae sp. YZB2_3. The sequence goes on from JASAMX010028688.1 coordinate 16,586, forward strand.
GGAAAAGAGAAAAAAGGGACAAAAAAAGCGAAAATAAGGTAAAAATAGGCCTGAAATGGCTTAAAATACATTGAAATAGGCTAAAAACTGCAAAAAATTCGCGATGATGGCGTCATCAGAGGTTCCAAATGGCGACATAAGTTTAGGGTATTTTTTCATTATTTGGCGGGGGGGGGGCAAATCCTCCAATAAATCGGGCATTTCCAGAAGACCGTGCACAGGTCTGAAATAGGAACCAAAAGCTGGGGGAGCAATTTATTAATTTTAGAGGGAGAGCTGTAGTAGGCAAGATTTTAAATGAAAAAAATTTGGGGCCAAATATATTTATTTTTAAAAGTCTAAGAATCTTATAATAGCAAACAAATAATGTTAGTTTAGTTAGCTGAGCATACCTAAAGTTGCAGATGAACAAAATAATAAAACTAAAAAACATAAAATTTACGTGTTTTTGTGCTTCACCGAACACTTAATGTACAAATAAGCATAATACTTGCACCTGCACGTCATTAGCGGGGGCTATTATACTTATGTTACAATTAGAATAAACTACTAAGTTATTTTTAAAAAATTTTTTAGTATAAATTTTTATATTATTAAACAAATATACGAACAGATTTAGATTAGCAAAATTTTTTTTAATTTACTTATTTTGTATGTTTATTCTAATACATGCAATGAAAAAACAAACAAAAAGTTAAAAAATTTTTAAAAAAATTTTTACTTTTTATTAAAATTTTTTTAACAACAGTAAAAGGATATTAAAATAAAAAGTGGAATTAAATCACAATTATAATATTAAAAACACGCCAAAATTATCACATTATAAAAAACTGTTAAAAAAACAAACGCGAGTAAATAAAACAAACAATAGTTTTTGTAATGCATTAGGATCCATAATTTTGTTAAAAAAGCAATTAAAATTTTGGTTTTGCTGCTAAAAAATTAGCAGCAAAGCAACCTGCAGTAGCAATGAGCTACTGCAGGAGAAGCAACTTGCGTTGTGGCGAACCACAGACAGACCAGGGTAGTGCAACAAGGTAATGCAAGAGCATACCTTAAAATTTTTAATAGTTATAGAATTGTTAAATGTGTTTAAAAAAGAAGCAAATAATTAAAGATAATTTATAGTTAAATCTGATTTTTTATGTATATTAAGTTTGGATAAAATAGTTTATAGTAGTTTATATAAAATTTATTTATTTTGTCAAGTAATTCACTATTTTTATACTTAAGATTTAAAAATTGAAGGAACAATTCATTTATTTTTACTAAGAATTTTTCTTTTTCATTACATATTTGCGCCATTTGAATCAATTGATAATATAAAACATTAGTTCCTAGACGATCACAGACATTGCTATATTTGTGTACATATCAGATAACATTGAACTGAAAAGCATCAGCTTTGTTATAAACAGTTATAGACCTATAAACATTGTTAACTTTTATTTGTAAATCTAAATACACACAGGTATTGATTGAATTATTGGTTTGTGAAAGAGTTAATGAATCTTGGTAAATATTTTTGAAAATTTCAAGAAATGTTGGACAGTTAAAACAAGCAACATCATCCATATTATATCTTACTGGTTTTTTTTTTGTTGTAATAATTCTAGAATGTTGATTGTTTTTGAGATAAATAAATTCCATAAATGACAGAGATAAATCCGCAATTTGAGGAGAAACATTACCTGCCATAGGTATACCCAGGGACGTAGCCAGGGGGGGGGGGCGGGGGGGCGGCCGCCCCCCCCCCCCCCGAAACGGTCGGACAGGAGGAAAAATAAGGATAGTGGTTGGGCGGGGGGGGCGGCCGCCCACCCCCAAATGGTCGCCAGATAGTAAAATTTGGGGGTTTTCAAAGGCTAAAAATTCAAAATTTTCTAGCGCCTCGCTAATCGCTCGGCGCCAAACTTTAAAATAATTTTAGTACCCCAATGGACCCCCAAAAACCAAAAATTTGTTCCGCTTCGCTTCGCTCAGCGGTCACTTTCTATAGTATACATACATATATATCTCGTTATTTATGTTGCCTGATGCTAATGTTATTTTAAAGTTAGTACAATAATTTTTATAAGTAATAAGTACTACACAGAAAGCAAAACAAACAATCATATTGGTTGATTTATGTACCTCCCCCCTCCTAAATTTTCCTGCCGCCTATAGCATTGGCTTGGATTTTTTTCATATAGGTAGGTACCCTAGAAAACATGGAGCCGAGATGCTGCTCATGTGCCTTGGTTTACAATGTGGGTTTAGCCAAGGGGTCTGAAACTAACGTCTCTAAATTCCTTTTTTGTAAAATCCAGGCTCTGTCAATGTGTGCTTATGTATTTTTTAACTAAGAAAACATGTTTTTACCGCTAAAAACATTAGATAATAGGTTATTAGGCCAAAAACAGTGTATTATACAGCTTTATCTACGTTTATCCCTGCTTTTTTAACGTTTTCAAAAATTAAGGGGGGCTCCGCCTCCCCCCTCCCAAAATTTCGGGGGGGGGGGGGGCGGAGCCCCCCCCGAAATTTTTTTTTGTACTAAAATCCGCCCCCCCCCCCCCAAAAAGAAACAGATGCTACGGCCCTGGGTATACCAGATATTTTGTTTTAAAATAATAATTCTAGAAAATTTAATATAATGTATTGTTAACGACAAACTTAATTAGATTTTTTATTATAAATTTTGAATATACATTTATTTTATCATATGCTAGGTTGTTATCAATATAAAAATATTTATCATATTCTACCGCCAGATATTGCTTTTTGGCATTGTGAAAGAGGAAATCAGTTAATGTTGTTGTTCATGGCCTGAGCATCAAGTGAGGGCCTCAAGGAACCTGACCGCATCCACTGGTCTTTCCCATAAATCTTCTAATTTGAGTGTCGTTGGCTTTTGAGGGCATGCAAAAAGGTGTTTGACGTCATGAGCTTTGCCCCTTTAGTGGGGGCATTCGTTTTTAATGGAGTTGTTGATTCTGGATTTGAACGAGTTGAGGTGTTGGCAATGTCTGGATCTGAGTTGTGCCAGGAAGGTTCTTGACTTCCTGGGGAGTTGTTGTTTGCTGGTGTTGATTTGTGGCAGTTTTTGTTTTTAATAGTACATTAAGTTGGAGTTGCAAAATGTTTTCTTTGACAAAATAAGAGTGAATGTTTGATTGGATTGGTCCAAATTTTGATTGGAGGGTATGTTTCATCTCTCTTGGTCTATGATCATTAGCTGTGATTTTGTTAGATAGGTGTGTTGGCTGCATGGTTTGTGCTAAAAATTGTGTTGGGAGAAGGTTGGTGTGGTTTTCTATTGGTTTGGTGTAGATGGTCAGTTGGAGCCATTTTGTGGCAGCCGGTTGCTTGCTATCCTGAGAACCGTGTTTTGTGTTGTTTGTAGCTTTTGAAGATGAGATTTTGATAAATTGGGTGACCATATTGGGCTCTGTAGTTGAGAATCAGGCGTCCTATTGCTTTGTAGGAGTTAATTATTGTTTCTTTTTGTTGATCCCAACTGGTGCCAGCCAGAGCTTTGAGAATGTTGTTGCGCCTGGATGCTTTGTTGTTTGTTTATGTTGGTGGCGTGGTTATTGAATGTTAGTTTTGGATCAAAAGTAACACCCAGGATTTTGGGGTTTTTGTTTAGCGGCAAAAGTTGTCTATGGTCACCTTTGGATGGTAGTTAAACTCTTGCGATGAGGAGGAAAAAATAGTGACTGTTGATTTTTCTGTTAAAATGTTGAGGTAGTTGGTGAGAATGAGTTCCATTTCAGTAATCTTGTTTCCGATGGAGTAAACTGTGGTATCATCAGCAAAGGAGACTATTTTGACATTAGCTGGAGGTGGTGGTAGGTCTGAAACATGGGCATAGCCAGGATTTCGGAAAGGGGGGAGTTCAACCCTGAACAAAATTTCCAAAAGGGGGGGTCCAGGGTGGTCCAAATCCTAAACGTTATAAATGGACTAAAAAAAATTACCCGCGCTTTGCGCGGAGTGTTTATTACCTTGTTTATGTGACATACTTACTTATTTTTCTATTATTCAATAAAAATAAGTCTATAAAACCAAGAAAAAAATTTTACAAACAATTTTATACCTTGAAATTTTAGATTTTCAAAACCCTAACAACTGAAAAAAGAAAACATTGAATTACAGCTGAGCAATGCAAAGTGCAAGAAAATGTTTTTAAAATTACTTCTCCTAACCTTTGAATTTTTAATTCTACTATATAACAATCTAAAGAGAGGGGTCTGTCGTGGTCTTATCAAGATTTCAAAACAGAGTAAAACAAATTTGAAAGTTAAGACCAACTAAGAATTTTAGGATTTTACTTAATAAAATAGATACAGACTTTGTACTGAATTTGTTTGCACCAGCTATAAATCTAAACTTAATTGGGTTTTTATGTAATTTGACAATGGCAAATAACATTGGTAATACTTTTTCATTTTCTGAAACCTTACAACTAAAATCATTAGCAATCGCACAATGGTTGTTTATAAAATTGTTATATTGAGTTGAATTTAGTTATATTGAGTTATAAATATATATAATTGAGTTATATATAATTAAGATATATACATCCCCCTCGATAACCTACAATGGGGATTATGCCACTCTGGAGGTCGTGGTTGATTTGGTTCACCAAAACCGCCATTGCCACCTTAGTGAGGTAATTGCCACGTTACGTGTTGTGGCGTAGCGGCGTGCCGCGCTGAGGGGGCTGAGGTCCTTACCGTGTGGCCATTGCGGCCTAGCCCACAACCGGAGGAGTAGGTTTATCTTTACATACACTATTGTGCAACCAAAAGATAAGCCTTCCTCCCACGGCATAGGTGGGCAGGGGAGGGGGTGGGGGGTTATACCCCCCCCCCCAAAATTTCGGATTTTGCTGACACCCCCCCCCCCTTAAATTTGGGGTAGTCGGGGACACCCCCCCCCCAAATTCGCCTCCCAAAGAAAAATTTTTAAGTGTTATAAAAGGACTAAAAAATTTTTCCGCGCTTCGCGCGGAGTGTTTATTACCTTATTTTCACGTTTATTACCTTTTATTACCTTTAAATTTCCCCGCTACGCGGGCAGTTTAAATTTCCCTGCTACGCGGGCAGTTTAAATTGGCAATTTATCTTAGTTTTTCAATTTCAAATCGATTATCCCATTCAGTAGTTAAGGCATACATGTTTAATAAAACTACTATAAAACACTATTATTCTTTTTTAACGTTTTAAACACATGTTATAAATGTATAGTATAGCTATAAAAAACCTTAAATTTTGTAATTACTATCATTTGGAATTAAAATTTCTAGTGTATTTTAGCGCCTCAAATTATAAATTTTCTCCTCCGAGGGGCATTGTTCCCCCCGAACCCCCCTGACTGAATTTTTAAGATTACAGAAAATTATGTAGAAATTAGGTAAAAAACAAAAGTAAAAGGTATGTTCACGCGATCACCAGGAGACGATTTTTAAGCCGTTTTTAGTATATATTTTAAAAAATTTTCGCCTCCGGCGGCTGGGGGTCACCCCCCAGGCCAACGCTTCGCGTCGGCTGGCGCCGCTACGCGGCGCGGGCGGCAGCGCTTCGCGCCGCTTTGACAACACTTTTTTCCCCTCCCCCAGACTGACGCCCCCGAAATGAAATCCTGACTGCTCCACTGCACATTTTTATTAAAAGAATTAAAAAAATAAAATTTATAAGTTGCAATAAGATCTTATTTTAATTTTACACAGTTTTAAAGCATTTATAAGCTTGTTTTACGTTTTTTTACGCGTTTTAAGCTCATTTTAAGGCAGCGCGGAAATATTGGGTACACCCCCCCTCAAAATTTGGGTCTTACTGGACACCCCCCCTAAAATTTGACCCCCCCCTATACCCCCCCAAAATCCGAGAGGCTGCCCACCTATGTCCCACGGTAAGACAAACCGACCAAACGTAGGCCTAGGGAATAGATGTGAGATAGGTAAAATAAATTTTTATTGTTCTCTCTGTATTATTAAATATAACCTCACATCTAATCCCTAAAATCCTCTGATAGGGGTGGGGCCTTTAACTAACATTCTACATCAACAACAGTGCTGATATAGGGTGGTAGGCGGTAATATGGAATATCCATGGCCGGCCCGCTTCAGCTTAAAAAAAAAAAAAAAAAAGATATATACATAATTGAGTTATAGTCTCTTGAAACTTTGTTAGCTGAAATATTACCATAACCTTTTATTTTATCATTTTAAACCAAACGGGTACGCTGATTGATACCAAGGCTTACGCTGAATTAGTTCATCTTTATTATTTATATTTATTTTTTGTAGAACACAAACACTCATGTCTTCACAAGAATGATATTTTTGATTAAAGTGATTTACTAAATAAGTGTCTTAGTTAGCTTTTTTGACATTTCTGCGGTGCTTGTTGAACCTATGTCTTAAAGTTCTCGGGGTCTCTCCAACATATTGCATTGCATTCCACATTTTTTACAGGAAATAACATACTGACTGAACAATCATAATTTTCCTTAGTATTTAAAACAAATTTTTTATTAGTAGTGTAGCTATTAATTGTTTTATCGTTAATATAGTTGCATGTCATACATCAATTTGAATTACACTTTTGCGTGAAATAACAAGACATCTGATCTGGGTTAACTAGGATATAATTATGATTATTTAATGGATTAACAGAAAGAAGCTTTTCCTTATTTAATTGATTTACTTTATTTAGTACCAAAGGAACTTGACCATTTTGAGAACAAGCTGCATTGCCCCGCACCAAAGCAGCACTAGCTTGCTAGTTAGAAGCATTGCCACACAATACAGTGTCTAACTTGGCATACACAATACAGTGCCAATCTTGGTTAACCCAGAGATTATTGCTGACCATTGTTAAATTATCTTTCACAAATGCAATTTTTCTTCAAAACAGTACTTTTAAACGCTTTTTATAACTAAACACAATAAAATATTAGTAATTAATTATTAAAAAAATATAATGGTTTAAAACTAATTTTCTAGTGACCACCAATGTTTCTGACACCCAAATCTATGGGTTTAAATTGTTTTTATTGTTGTTTGTTTGCTTTAAATTGTTTTTTTTTTTTAATTTAAAATATTTGACTCGGGCCATTACTTTAAGAGTTAAATTTGTTTTATATTGTTTTTATTAATGAAAGCACATGCACACATTCCTCCAAATATTTTAATCCTATATAAATTGCAGTGCAATGAAATTACAAACTGACTGTGATAGCAAATTTGCCACAATTTCGATGAAACAAAAGGAGTCTAATCAGTCTACTGTGTGTAGGGCAATGAGTCCAATGAGTTTGACCCAGGAAAAAGTTTGAAAACATCTTAGTGACAAAAAGAGTCAAAGGAAAAACTCTCACTTTTTCAGTAATGATAACACTAAATGTTATGCCTATTATGACAAAAGATGGCCTGTCTATGGTCCAATAAACGGTATTAATTACAAAAGTCATGATTAAGAATCTGATTTTTCCTGAACATTTGAAACATGATCATATCTCAAAACAAGGTTTTTTACATGGACTCATTGTGTCATATGAACGACAATTTCTAAAAAAATTTCTTTATTTACTGAGATATGTGAAATTTAAACAATTTTTGTCAAAGTGAATAACGTTTGAACAATAATGATTGTTGGATTACCTTTGAAATACCTGATCGCACACCTTATCAATAAATAGTCTCAATATTTAAAAATATTTGACTATTAATGCTGGACATTTTACAATGATTTGGATTTTTTTTGAGATGTTTGTATTGTGTAAATATTTTTAAGTTTTGTTGAGTTTTTTTGGTAGTAAAAAATTACAGGGCTAAAAAAAGTATTTTTAAAACTCCTAAACCTGCCAAAATAGCTCCAAACATTCAAAATGTTGCATTTTTGCACTTTAATTTTTGTCTAACACAGGTTGGCCAAGGTTGCCCCAACCTGGGGCAACTTTGGCCGGGTACAAAATTTTTAACAAAAGGTCTTTAGAAGCTACTACAGTAGCTAAAACGTGTAGATCTACACTAGCTGAACTGTAAGCTAGACCTACATAAAACAAAACTTGAAAAATGTCTTTTAAAAAGCATTTAAAATTAAAAAAAAACATCTAAAAACAGGCCAAAATTACCCCACTCACTCAATTTTTTGGTTAATATTTTATTGTATTATTACCACCAGTAATAAAATTAATAAAATGATATTAACAATAACTCAACAGTCTTAGTAAAGTGGATCCATAAAAAGATTGTTCAAACAATAAATATAATAAAACACGATGTCTCCTCCTAATTTACGTGAAATATAAAATAAGGTATTTTAAGGTATCCTGAGAACGCCGATACTGTCTTGGGACTCGCGAACAAGAAACCAAATGAAGTCCAAGAAGAAGTCGTAGCTGAGTTTAAGGAGCTTTGTCATGTCCCCATAATTATAACGCCAAAGCCCGCGACAACTGCAGCATCCACAGTAATATGTTTTTTGGTGTTTTGTTTATGCTGCTTATTGACATCAAATTCGGTAGTGGATTTAAGATTTGTTTTTCAATGTCCTAACTCAAGAATCGCAATCCATGCGATGATACAACTATGATAAAATCGACCCTTCCGTCAGCAAAATAAAATGTTCATTTTGAAACTTAAAAGGGTTTCGGACTAACAGCAGTTTCTAAAAAAAAAATTGTGGGTACCTCCCGGACGCTCGTATGATTAAGTTAATGTTATTCTCCGTCCACTCGATGGGAATTAATCTTTTAATTCTCTCATCTAACAAGGAAAAAATATATTGATAAGCTGAAACCCCCCTCTATTGTTTACTAAGTTTTCTGTAAAAAAAGGCTACTGGTGGTCTGAAGCTTCTTAAAGAGCAAAAAATCCCTCAAAACAGTGCCAACCTGTCCGTTTATTTATGTATTTATGAGTATCCTTTCCTTTCATTCTCAAAATGTTTTCAAGACTAAAGAATTACATCCAATAATTGTTTCCATTTTTTTATTCAAAGCCAAGCAATATAAATAAGACCTAATAATTTTTTTTTAATTTAATTATTTTTCGGTTATAAAATAAGACGCAGAAAAATATTTTACTAGAAACAACTAAAATTTCACTTTTGTTTGTGTTAATTTTAGACTATATCACTCTCTGATCAGAAGAGACCAATTCAAAACGAAAACGACTTAAATAATGGCAGCAGTCCAAAGAAGAAAAGGAATGAACAAAAGTATTTTTTTAATTGGTTTGTTGAATTTTTTTATTATTTTGGGGTCACGTTTACTTCAATGATATGATGGGAGAATAATCTAACAGTAAAATTCCGATAGTTATGTGATAAAAGTGTACAAATGACAAAACGTATCACTCAACAATTAAAACTCAGTTTTAAATGCGATTTGTTTTTCGTAATCACGCACTTATTAATTTTATATTTGCGATCCGATGTTTGCTTAACTTATATTGGTCCGTGTATAAGCTATAAGCTCCCATGCACTATGCACTGAATATTGACCAAATGTTTGCGCATTCCAGGGCATATTTAGACAAATAACACTTTTACGTCTGTATTATAAACAGCATGAACATGGTTGGTGTTTTTTTTATAATAGAGAAGACGAAACGCCAGTATTGACTGAAGAAGAAATTTGGTGGAAGTCCACAGCTGACAGCTTAGAGAACTACTACAAAACGGCGGAACCGAGATCCATTTCAAAGTTGTTTAAATTACTGGAAGAGTGAGTTGCAGCTTAGTTTAGTATACAATTTAGTAATAAAGTTGTATTTTGAACTTAATATTTCCCCATTAAGTTATTTGGAAAAAAATCAAAAAATTTGTACAAAAATTAAAATTTGCAAAAGAAAAAAACTAAAACCATTAACACGAAAAATATAACATGCGTCCTAAACTTAACTATATTTGTTTAGCTGTGTTTATCCCCTTCTTATCAATCCAAATTTTTCTGATTTATTATTTTAATGAATTCATATTTAGCAAAAACAGCTTAGGTATAATTGCTGAATATTTCGGGTTTTTTAATACAGATTAATTATTAATTTTACATTTAATTATAGTTGTTTGAATAGTTCGGGTGATTATTTTACAAAGGAATATGCTATTCAATTGTGTCTTACGTGCATAGAGAAGGTTTGCAGTGAAGCTAATAAAAGTAATTTAAATAACGCCAAGATTAGTATTGTTTTGATTATGAAGAGTATTTGTATTTTAAAAAGTTTTTCATACATTAAGCTTTAATTTTAAGTACAAAAAAAAGAAAATAGGATTATTGTTTGCAGTGCTACAGCTGTTATTTATTTATGACGTCATCACTTTTAAAATTTTTGAACGCTATTCCATTATTTGGAGCATTACTGGTGCAAATTTTTTTAACTATGTTATGCTATGCTTTTTTTAACTTAGGCCCTGCATTTTTACACCTTATACAACTTTTTTTTCAGTATGTGGCCAATTTAAACCCATCTAATATGAATAGCATTGAATAATAGCTGCACATTGATATACTAATTAATGCATAGATAAATTTGTTAGATGGTGAGATTATACTCTCCCTGAAAATTTCCCAGTTCGTTTTTTATACAAATTATTGAACTGATAATATCGTCCTAAAAGAAAACAAAAATTGTCCAGTTAATTATTACAGAAAAAATATTTATTTAAATAATAATGATATCACATTAATAATAATATTGTATTCTTATCCCTTCACAGCCTCTTAATTCCCCAAAACCTATTGTTGATGTTTTGGTAATAATTATGTTTTAATATCAGGACAGGAAGAATAGGGATTTAGACAGCTTAAAGAGGTTTTAAAGTGCATAGGAGCATTGCCAATAATAGAGTTTAATTGCCAAAATATTTTTTGTTATTAAATCGACAGCGCCTACATACATAATTGTGAAAATTCCCCTTCGGTCCGCTTAAAATCTGAGCAAAATTGTCGATAATTTTAAGCATAATTATATCAACCTTTGCATTTTTATGCTTTGTTTTTTATAGAAATATTTTGTTTGATAAATTTTATAGGAGCCGAGACAATTTCGCCAGTAGACTTTCGGGTAGACATGGTGGTAAAGTGCATACGAACAGAAGGAAGTCCCAAAACACATCAGGCGGCCCTGAGGCTTCTAAACATGGCAACTGAATTCCTAAAGGTATGCAAACCTGTGGCTTGCCTTTTTTTAATTTATCAAATATTTTTATATAATTACTGTCACCTGTTTCAAAGTAGGGTTGCAATATTTTATTAAGTTTTTCAAAATATTTTTTTTTGTTTTTTCATTTAAAAATTAAAAAAAGTCTGTTCAAAAAATGACTGACTGTAAAAAAATTTTAGGTGGTACGGTTTTAGTAGACAACAATTATATCAATGTATAATTAACACTAACCCTATAAACTAATAATGTTTTGTATAAATCAACCGTACCGTTAGCGAGATATTTTTATCTGAAAATTTTTTCCAGTCTCAATCATTTTTGAACAAACTTTATTCACCTGTTGTTTTAAATAATAGAAAGCAATTTCGAATGTATTTCTTGGATTTACAAATTACTTGGGGCATTCGCGATGTCCCCAGACTTTTTGGGCTTTATGCAATACGAGCTTATCTCTGCATCATTATCAATCTGGCGTAAACAAAACATGTAAGCTATAATAAGTACTCCTTAACCCTAATTTTGGAAAAGTGGCTTTAAGGTTTCTCCGGGCAGTTTTCACTTAACAGCGTTCAATAAAAAACCAGTTGCAATACAGAACAAAAATTATTTTTTTACTTACATAAAATGGTTTTTTATTATTTATTGTAAAAAAAAGCATGAAAATATTTTAAAGTATCCCAACGACGAAAATTCAAATGAGTGCAAAAACTAGGAAACAAAATGTGGTTTAAATATTTACAAATATTTTTTTATTTGTTAGGGGAAATAAAAATCTATTAATTGCTACAGCAACCTAAGAGATTAACAGTATGCACACACATATGCACACACAACAGATTAACACACAAATATGCACACACAACGAATTAACAGTACGAGAGCTATTAATGGTCGTTTAAAAATCATAAATTTATATGTCATCAAATTAAATTCACGTTTCGCCGCAATTTTAAAAAAATTAACCCCCATTTTTTACGGAAAATTCTATATTAAATCATTAATACAAAAACATTTTCATTAATTTTTACGTACGTAAAAAAGGGTAACAGTTCCTCGTTAATGGAAGTATTTTTTTTAATAAATATTGAGTTGTGTATATTTTCAAAACCAGACCTGTGCACGGTTTGGAAATGCCCCCCCCCCCCACTTTATTGGAGGATTCGCCCCCCCCACCGCCCCAAAATGAAAAAGTACCCAAAAATTATGGCGCAATTTTTTACCTATAATGGCGTCATCATCGCGAAATTTTTGCAGTTTTTAGTTTATTTCAAATAAATAAATAAAATAAATAAATTTATTTTGTCATGTAAATACATAGACAGGAAAGACACAAAAGCATTTTAAGCCATTTTAGACATATTTTACCTTAATTTTGTTTTTTTGTCCCTTTTTTCTCTTTTTCCTTTTTTTCTCTTTTGTTCTCCTTTTTTTCTCTTTTTTTCTTTCTCTCCTGCTTGCTCCCCCCTCCGTTTTATTCCCCCTTCCCGTTTTTAAAAAAAGTTGCCCCTGTGCCCCCCCCCCGTTTGGGAATTTCCCCCCAATAAAACCCTGGGGCAGTGCTCAGGTCTGCAAAACTAATTAAAAATGCAATTAAAAGTTCTATTTAACCCAGAATTAATGTTTCTACCTGTTTTCTTTTAAAATAAAAAAATTGACTTGCCCATGACTATCTACAAGTTCTAATTTTCTAATTTTCAATGATTTTAGAGTGAAGTTCTACAGCATGTAATGTCAATATTTACTTTTATGGGAACTGGTCTCATTAAAAAAGATGATGATTACAGTCAACAAATAATGGAACAAACTTTAAGAGCGGTGCTGCCTCCGTTATTTAAGGTAAAAGTTTGTAAGGTAAAAATCCTTTTTTATCGAAAACGTTTTTCTTTTATAAATAATTAAGATAACCTTTTTATAGATATCTTTGCCATGCATACATACATTTAGTTTATTTAAAAACTATACCAATACCAAACAAAAATAATAGTAAAAAAAATGGATGCAGTCAGGCATGAAGTGGAATCCTCTGTGCTCTGGAAAAAGATTGAACGGTATTGGCCTTCCCTTCCTGGATGAATCCATTCCGGTCTGGGTAGAGTCGCTGCCATAGATGTTTTTGGCTAGGTCCGCTAGAGGGGGTCCACTCGCCCCGGGTGGAAGGCCAAAAATTTTGAGGAGGGAGGGGTCCAGAGGGTCCGGACCATAGGTGGGCAAGGGGGGGGGGAAGAGGGTTAGGGGTTATATCCCAAAATTCCCTATTATAGCCGACACCCCCCCTAAAATTTGGGAGTACCCTGGACACCCCCCCCCCCTAAAGTTTGGGGGGTCCCAGCACTAAAAACGCTAAAAATAGGGTATTTGAGGTATACCCCAAAATCCGGGATGCTGTCCTCCTATGGTCCGGACCCCCCTGATTTTTTATGGGGGTTTTAGGTCTAATGTTGAACTAAAACAGCCTATTTAGGCCTCAAAAGTGTAGTTAAACACTGTTTTTAACTAAAAAACCGTGTTTTTTTCACAGTAAATAAAAAATTATACTTGTAAATTGGTCGGGTTGGGGGTTCAGCCTTGCTAGAAGCTCCGTCGTTGACTCCCGTCGTTGACTCTAATCCAGAATCAATGATTCTATGAAGAACAAATTCCCTCACTGCAGAGGCAAACATTATGACGTCAAACACTTATTTATATGCCCCAACATCATACGGGGGGGGAACCCCCCCCAAACAAAAACCCCCCACAAAAAAACCCCCCCCAAAAAAAAAAAAAACCCCACCAACAAAACCAAAACAAAACCACCCCCCCCCAAACCCAACAACCAAACACCCACAAAACACCCCCCCCCCCCCCCCCACCCCCCCCCCCCCCCCCCCCCCCCCACCCCCCCCCCCAACCCCCCAACATCCAACAGCACTCAAATTAGAAGATCTTTGGGGAAGACCAGTGGATGCGGTCAGGTTCCTGGAGGATATCACCTGAAGCAATGACCATGAACAACAACAACAGCGGTTAAAAAAAGATGACGTATAAAAAGAAAAATATAATGTCAAAGAAACAAAATAAATAAAATAAAAAAAAACTGAAAACTTTTAGAATAAGGAAAAGGAATCTGGGCAACTGGCGCTAGATGTATTTCTGGTCTTCGCCGCTGCTTTGCGAGACATTCCGGAGCACAGAAAAAAACCCTTCTTGAAACTGTTAATACAATTGAGCACCCCCGGACGCTCTGGAGACAACGAAAAAGTCTCAAAAAACCCAGGGGACGCGTCAGAAAGTTGGGATGTTGAGGATAGGACGGGAGACCGCCTGTGGATTATGATCGGACTTATTTTTGAAATAGTCGTTAGCGGATGGAAGGACAAGCGCCCGGAAGATAAAAAGGTATAAGGTTTATTACGTTGTGCTATATGGATTGGGAGCGAAACTTAGGTGGAAAACCTCCGGAATGTTGAAAGTAGGGTACACTGGAGGAAGAAAGAGGAAGGGGTCCACCTATTTTTAAATAAATTACTTTTTAAATTTTAATAGGACTTATAATGTTAAATTTCATTGACCAAGTTTTATATTAAAACATGCAAAAGTTACTAAAAAATATTTTGCCTATAGCTATAACATAGTTGCACAATCATCATCCTCAAATTATACCCACCTTAAAATTGGCTCAGAAAAGAAGGAAGAAGACACCAATAAGTTAATTCACAATTCTAGATAAAGCTAGGATTTTAAAATGCAAAAAATGAAGGAGAAATCCTTAGATTTTTTTGTGAAAAGCTAGATTTTTCTGTAAGGGGCACTTCCCTCCAACATCATTTAGGTACATTATTGTATCATTTTCTTAGATTTAAAAATTGTAGCTTTACCTTTAAAAAATGCTATTATGTAATGAGCAAAATAGTTAAAACGTATTTGTAAAACAGTCGAGATTTTTTTAAAATCATTTTGTAACTTCTGATTATAATTGTTTGTGTTGTACAAAATAATTATATCACAAATTTTAAAATTGTCCCGTCATTGCACGTGTCTCTCTCTGTAAAAATTTACCGAAAATAATATTATTCTGAAACTGACTCACAAACCTTTTTTAGGAAGGAATATTAGCAGAAGAAGAATTCTGTCTTCGTCTTTTGTGGGAATTTTCAGCGGTGGAACAATTACGATGCGCGCTACATTTACTTAACTATACTCGTACTTTGTCTCAAAATCAAAATTCTCTGGGTAAAATAATATACCATTATCATTTTTATAATTAAGGTAACTTAAGCTAATTTAAGTAATTTAGGTAATTTAAGCTTTCGTTTACCACAGTTAATTTTTTCACAATAGGGTAGTGCATTTAATTTCGGCACTTTTTCGTTTTTCCAATGTAACTTTTCACTGTATGGCCCGATTTTCATGTTTGATAGCTCATTTTGAAGCTTTCACGATACTGCGTTGCGTCATCTGAAAAGTTCACTGATACTGCGTTGCGTCATCTGAAAAGTTTCACTGTACGAAAGTTGTTTTTTTACTTAATTAAATCAGTTTTTAAAAAAACGGTAAATTGCCGAAATTAAATGTTTGCATTTAATTTCGGCACTTTACAAACAATCGATTGTTTCTCAGTCAAAAAATCATCATTTTCAAAAATTTAAAAGCCTATCATTATCTCCAGACAGTTTTCTTTAATTTAAGCTTCTACTTGTTGTTCAACGTTTAACTGGCAAAAAGTTACAGCTAAAATGCGAAATGGTATCAAAATGAGCAAAATTTGGGAAAAAAGTGCATTTAATTTCGGCACTTTTTAAAAGGACCCCCTTAATCGAGTTTAAGTGCAGTGCTATGACCCCTACACATTTAAACGTTGTCTTTTAACTATTTACAACTACAAATTAACACCCGACTACTTAATTCAACCTGTTTTTACCTACAGCAATATGTGTGGCGAAATTACACGATTTTATTTAATAACGATTGCTCACCACAGACGCAACGTAGAACCACGGGGAGTAAAAATTCTGAAAATAGACTAAATTTTACCAGGACAGTTTAATTTTTAAACCAATTTATTGCGTAATCATGAAATGCCTATGTTCTAAAAACGAGTAACAATTTTATTTTTTATAAATCACACAATTTCACATGAAAATATCCCAACATAACAATTAAAAAGCTCACGACTGTCATCTACATATAATTAGCTCTCATTTGAGCTATCAAACGTCGTATTCCGTCCAGCATTACCAAAGATATAGTCCAAAATCAAAAATGCCCAATTGGAAAAAGTGCCGAAATTAAGTGCACTACCCTATTAGTAGTTAAAACGGACTCCAAAATATTTTATAAAAAAGGACTAAAATATTTTTAAAATTTTTGAAAATATTAGTTGCTTATTAATTTGGGGAAAAATTAAACAATCGTTTGTTTAATTTTTAAGCTAACTTTTTTGAATAGTATGCATTTTATTTTTAAACTACTTATTTGAATATTATGCATTTAGGTAAAAACATATGACAAACAAAATTTTAGGACTTGGAATCACATTTTTGGCCACAGAAATCCCCTATTTAAAATGATGAAGTTTTATCCTTCCCCTATTTCGGACAAGCTTGTCCATGCATTATAATTTTTTTTCGATAGTTTTATCAACTTTGGATCTCTGGGAACGACCAACAGATGTAGCAACATTGCTGGACATGCTTGCCTGGCTATGACAACTACATATTTTTTGTAGTAGGATGGAGTTATCTTGTTTTCTTAGCCATAACACTCACTTAGACCCAAAAACTTAAATTTGGAAGTGATAAATTTGCGAGGTACTAATACAAAATAGATTACAATTAACAGACCTCAAAACTTAAAGGGCGTAGAAAAACATTTACCAGAGATGACCTAAAAAATTTGGGCTCTTAAAATTTCTACGTTATCAATTAGAAATTTGGAGGGCCAAAAAGCACAGCACAATTAGCAATATTTTTGTTTATGGCTATTTTTATTTAGGAGTTCTGTATGATCTGAACGTTTTTGAAAAGAAACTTCATTCTGCAAAAGAATTTAGACATTTTCGATACCTGATCTTGGGATTTTTGACATATCTCATTAGTGGAGACGATTTAGCAGAAAAGGTAAATTAAAAAAATATACAATTTTTCCGATTTGACATGTTACTAAAGCTTAAAATATCTGCCAGCAGAATCTGGGTTATTAATGATAATTCAAATAGTAATGAATGACAATGCGAACCTTCC
>JASAMX010028689.1:0-27195 GCA_030248175.1 Microlaimidae sp. YZB2_3
AAATTAAAAAAAAAGATAAAGTATATTAGGAAAAAATAAAACAAGCCAAAGCGTAAGCCGACAGTTTTTCTTATTGGTTTGTTCTTTGTAAAATATAATTTTGGATGCAATTTGATTATATTTTAAAATTAATATCAAAATTGTTATAATTAAATTTCGAGCTGCTGTTAATTCATGAAATTTCATGAAATTGTATTTTTTATAGAAGTAACATTATAATGTTAAAATTTAAAGGAAAGTGTTTAATCAAAAGACTCAATAAAATAGACTTATCTGTACAATAGTATGTATATATCGATAAATAAAACACAAATTAAAAAAAAAAAACCAAAAAAAACGTTAAATTTACTCTGTATTTTGTATCTGGAACATTGCCAAAAGTGGCTTTCACCCAACGGGAGTCACCCTTTTCGCGTTTCTCGACAACATATCCAGTGATTGGGGATCCACCGTCCTTGTATGGCTTCGTCCAGTTAAGCAAAATTGAATCTTCAGAAGTGTCCACAGCCATCGGTTGGCCTGGTGCACCCGGTGGATCTAAAATAATAAGTTTAAATCAATTTTATTTAATTATTAAAGCTTTTAATGTATTTTTAAATAAATACCCACCCAGGTAAATTATACTCTTGAGTTTTAAAAGTAAGAAAAATTTTCTGCTTGTTCTTGTCTATTTAGCACAGTAGTTTATTTGACAACAATATTTTAAACTTTAAACTCAAGCATTTTTATGATTTTCAAAATTTCAAATTATTTTAAAAAACATAAATTATTATAGTTTTTAAAATTTGAACAAAAAAATACATTATTTACAGTTTTGTTTCAAATTGTATACCGTATGGATTCTTGGCAACAATGGGATCCATAGTAACAAGCGGTTCGCTAATGCCGTATTGATTTTCAGCCATCACTCGGAACTCGTAAGCCTGTCCTTCTTGTAGGTTGCGAACTCTGCAGCTGGTTCCCATTGGTTTTGATACCTGAAGTTTTATTTAAAATATAGTTTTCTATAAGTTAGTACATCAATACAAAATTAAAATGACCAAAAATTACTTGCAACAGTTTTACCACTTTAACCCGGTAAGGACGAGGTGCCTGAATTGGGAAAAAACGGTTTTTACCTGCTTCCTACCTGTCTCCATTGGAAATTTTGCTGCCTCCTACCTGCCTCCTACCTGCCTCCAAGGCAGTTTTAGCTGCCTCCTACCTGCCTCCTAACCTGTATATGCTTTAACATAGGAGGTAGGGTCACCTGTCTCCTACCTGCCTCCAAGGCAGATTTACCTGTCTCCACCCTGCCTCCTACTGCCTCCATCCTGCCTCCGACGCAGTTTTACCTGCCTCCTACCTGCCTTCAGACCTCGGGAGGCAGGTTCAAGAGCCGTCCTTACCGGGTTAATACTAAAAAGTTATAATAATTACTTTTTCCCATTCCCCAGTTCTCGGGTTTTTCTTTTCAACCACATAGTTGGTGATGTCGTCGCCACCGTTGTCCTTGGGTGGGTTCCAGTGCAGGGTCATAGCCTCTGCTTCCACATCGGTGGCTTCAATGGGACCGACTGGAGGCCCAGGTTTATCCAACACGTTCACATTCAGCTTAACTGAGTCCTGTCCATAGCGATTACGAAGAGTCACTTTGTATGGACCAGCGTCTGAACGTTTGGACTCCTTTGTGGTTAGTGTAGCGCAATCACCAGTTACCTAAAATCTTTTTTTGTTAATGATAATATTACGACAGAACTGACATTTATGTTGTATTATTGAGTTTTTAGTAATATGTTGTACACTGTGGCATTCTGTTTTTTATAGGTTTTTTTGTCTGAACGAAATACCTGTTTTTGTATAAATCGAAAAACATTAAAAAATTATACCTCGATTTTAATTCTTTCATCCTCAAATATAGACCGCTCTCCGTTTTGAAAGTCGGCGGATGGTTTAGGTTGACCACCGGTGTATGGAACTTTAATGCTAAATGTTTCACCCGCCCTAACTGTTATATCCTTAACACCACTCAGGTCAATAACCGGACGTCCGGGAGCGTCCTATAAAAATTAAAAAAAGGTTAAAAGCAAAGTTTTTACAAAATTAATGCAACTTATAAAATAGCGATCAACGCCAAATGAGTAGGGCTACATATAAAGTGACGACTGCGCATGAGTTTTAATGCAGGTTAAGTAAACACTAGCTTTGTTTATAAAAATAATGTAAGAAATTATGATTAATAAAAAACCAATTTACTAAAAAAATAGTAAAAACTATTAGCAAACTAGCCAAAAATACAAATTATATGTTTTTGATTTTCTTTTATAATTTTTCTAGGAAAAAATCAAACGTGTAAACTATTACCTGAATGATAACAGGGTCTGTAGGGCGGCTTGGTTCGCCTGGTCCTGCGCTGTTTACTGCTGTTACACGGAACTCATATTGGGCATTTTCTGGCAAGTTGGGCACCACAAAGCTAGTGTCCTGAAATAAGTTATCGTATAAATATATATTCATTGCTTTGAGATTTTTGCAATTTTAAATGTATATTCAAAAAATGCATAGTTTTGCATATATTGGTGTTTTTAAAGTATATTTATATGTTCGTTCATTCTGCACGTATATTTAAAAAATCAAAAATAAACAAAAGACAGTGTATCTCTAAAACCACAAGTGTTTATGATTTTAATACAATGTGTAAACTTTATATCATGAAAGCTAACTGTTCCCGTCTTTAATACTTATTACCCATTTTTCTACTCCCATTTTTAATATCATTTTTATACAAAATAGAAAAGTCACATTTTACACGCTGATTACAGGGTTGTATAAAATTAAAATATACTAAACTAGCCTTGAAAACTGCTCTAAAAATAGAGCAGGAAAAAGGGGCGATTTTTCCGCGGGCGTATGTTTAGACAGAAAAGATGTGGACTAGGCTGAGATGGACATTATGTAGACTATAGGAAATTTGCATTTGGTTTGGGCAGCTGCTCACTAAATAAAAATTTCTACCATATGATAATGATTTGTTTATACATTGATCTAATCACACAGCATTGTTGCATGTTTTTTAGTTTGATGAAATGTCAATTGAAAAAATTATACTCACAGCAATCTTTGACAATCGCGAAATCGCCACTTTTTCAATTTGAAGGTTATATTTGTATGTGTAAGAAACAACTATAAATTTGAAAAAGTGGCGATTTCGCGCTTGTCAAAGATTGCTGTGAGTATAATTTTTTCAATTGACATTTCATCAAACTAAAAAACATGCAACAATGCTGTGTGATTAGATCAATGTATAAACAAATCATTATCATATGGTAGAAATTTTTATTTAGTGAGCAGCTGCCCAAACCAAATGCAAATTTCCTATAGTCTACATAATGTCCATCTCAGCCTAGTCCACATCTTTTCTGTCTAAACATACGCCCGGGGAAAAATCGCCCCTTTTTCCTGCTCTATTTTTAGAGCATTTTTCAAGGCTAGTCTACCACTTTTTTTGAATTAAATTTAAAAAATAGCCTAATACACTATAGTTTTAGCTGCGCAATGACATATGTTTATAATCATTCCGTTGCCGAGATATACTTTTTTAAATAAAAAATAATAAGAAGAAGAAGATGAATTTAAATTACAAAATTTACCCACGTTGTTTAATTATAGTTAGTGCGGTGCAGTGGCGCTCCAGACAAAGTTTACCTACGTTCTCTAAATATAGTTGGCGCGATGGCGTGCGCAAATTATAATTAAAAAAAAAATAAAAATAGAAGATGATGATCAACATGAATTACAAAATTTACCCACGTTCTCTAAGTATAGTTGGCGCGGTGCCGTGGGTTAAATTGCAGTATGGCACCCCGCACCACCGATGATTACCGGCGCGTGGCGCTCCCGCGCCACCGACGCTTATTATTATTTTTTAATAAATAAAACTTTGAATTAATTTTGTCATCAGTAATGCAAGAATTCAAAAAATACTCTGTTGTTTTCGCCGTTTTCCCTTTTTGAAGCAGATGGCGCTGGGAACTGGTTCAGTTTCTGCCACCAATTAAAAGCGGTCTGCTTTTTTTGTGCGGTTTCTATGAGGGGATGTTGGTTGTCTGCTCTGTACAATCCTTATTGTTGCCAAAAGGCTGTTATTGTGCGGTTGGGAGTTTTTATTTGTCTATTTTTCAAATTTTTTATTTTGATCAATAAATCGATAACAAGGACCTAAATGAAAAAAGTGCTTCCTAAGAAAGTTGCGTAATTCCTTCTTCTTTCTAATGAGCCCATGTTTATTTTTGATCAATCAGTAACGAATGAGGAATATCGCTTTTAAGGATGGAGCGTTGGAATAATAATAATAATAAGAAGAAGAAGAAGGTTCTGAATTTTAAAATTTACCCACGTTCTCTAATAATGGTTGGCGCGGCGCCACGGGGCTAAATCGCCCCGTGGCGCTCCCGCGCCACCCATGATAAATAATTTTTGAAAACAAACCTTGACAGGTTTATCATTAGCTTTAACCCATTCGCCATCCCCAAACGGTCGTTTTTCAACAATATAACCAATAATTGGAGCACCACCGTCCTTGACTGGTCTTGTCCAAGTGACTTCAGCCGAGTTCTTTGTAACTTTTCCAACTCTTGGCTGGTCAGGAGCTCCAGGCGGACCTTTAAATTACACATTTATAACTATAGTTCTCAATAAGCATCTTTTACTGTACAAGAGAAGGTACAAAAAATAATAAAATTTAACAAATCGTAGTTTTCTTAGTTTCTTTAGTTTAAACCTATACTTAATTAAAATAGCTAGCTACACGATGATATGTTATACTATGTTAAAGTGTCTTAATATATCAGTTTGTGCTAACTAAACTTTGGTTTTTTGGATTAAACATCAAAATAGTTACAACTTACAAATCATCACTAAAATAATATTTTCGTTAACAATGATTTCAAATTAGCAAAAATAAAGTTGAAATTTGTGCTTTAAAACTAATTTCAAACCTACATAGGTTTTTTAATGTTATCGTTGTTAAATTATTTAAAATTTAAAAATTAATTTTCAAAAAGTCCATTTTAAACTTTTAGAGGCATTTTCTGTAATTGAAAAAGTGGGAACCAAGCGTGCCAGCAGCGCTGAACCTACGAAGCGTCAAAAAAACTAAAAATACCCAAAAATGCTTAGGATATTGTAATATTAAGAAGTATTTAGGATATTTTGAGAGGAAGGGGTTGAGATATTGAACTAATAAATATTTGAAATATTTGAAATATTTGAAACCGTAAAATATACTGGTCGTTCGCTGTTTCTCAATTTTTCTCCTACGAATGATTGGCGCTAGTTGTCATTATACCCTCTTCCTACACCAAAAAGCCTTTATTCAGAACAAGTTTATACAAATACTGTATACATTTAAATACAAAAATAAGCAGTGGGAAATTTTTGCGATTCACTAAACGAAGTACCCTTCGATTTACATTAATGCATAAATGGTAAACATTATTTAAATAATCCATTAGTTGTCAAAGTATTTAATAATAATTAAATGAAAGCAATATTAATTCACAAAATAATATGGTTTAAAATAATTTATAACCCAAAATAACATTATCTTCATAATTCTTATTTCTTTACATGTATTAGGAAAAAAAACGCATAGCTTTAATCAAAATAATATGTTAACTATAGGAACCTTGTATCTCATATCTTGAACCTTATATCTCCCACTTATCTTTCGTAATATGCAGATCAAGCGATCGAAAGAGCGCGAAATTTCGATCGGTTGATCTGCATACTACGAAAGATAAGTAGGAGATACGGTAATTATCCATCATGGTGACACTTATGTATCTTGCATACTTCATGTATAAACCGAGTTCCAGTGCAAGGTGCCTATAAAAGGTAACTAAAGTGAACGCGCTTACAGACGTATGGCCGGCAGGTGACGGGCTCGCAGGATTTGCTCTCCTTGCCAGGCCCAGCCTCATTGACGGCGCGGACACGGAACTGGTAGGTCTCTCCTTCGCTGAGGTTGGCAATTGTGGCCTGAGTATCGGTAAACGGAAACACGTTGCAAGGTGTCCAACCGCCGCCTATGCAAATGAAATTATGTAGGGTAACTGACTTAAATTCGGCCAGCCTTAATTTCGGCCACCGGCTGTTATTTTTTGCTATGCGTAAGGTTATGAAATGAATTGCGCATGGCTCGATAGATGACATGATGATCCTACGCATGGCAAAAATAACAGCCGGTGGCCAAAATTAAGGCTGGCCGAATTTAAGTCAGTTACCTTAAGAAGATCAGTTTCATTAAAACACGAGGTTTATGGTAAAAATCCTAATAATCACGGTTAAGAAACAATCTTAAACTTAAATTTTAATAGATAATTTAAAAACTAAATTAAAAAAAGATCACAAATTTTTTAACTTTAAATAAAAATTGGTTTTGATAAAAGCTTAGCAACATCAAAACATATGTTTTGAAAATAGTAGCTACCTCCTTTTTTCTCGAATTTCTCCACAATGTATCCTGTAATTGGAGCTCCACCGTCATCTCTGGGTGGCGTCCATTTGAGCGAAACCAAATTGCTGTCATAGCCTGTAACTTCTGGGCATCCAGGAGCACCTGGTGTGTCTGAAATAAAAAAAAATTAAGATTTAATATTTAACAAAATAATAAGATTTTATGATGGAAACATTATGAAGAAGTTATAAATTTAAGCAATAAGAAAATAAAAATTTTTTTAAAATTAAATAGTAAAAATAATACTTACCAAATGGATCCTTAGCAGTGACAGGGAATCCAGTCAAAGGCTCGCTGACTCCAACCAAATTTTCTGCTTTAATTCTAAAAATGAAATATATTTTTAACAATTAAAAAAAACCCTATTACTTAAAGTAGTATGAAAACAAGGCTAAAATTTTTTATTAATATGTTACCATATTTTCAGAAATTTTGTATTTTTTTAATTTACACATAGAAACGGAAGATTGTACTAATGGTTCTGCCTTTTTAACTAGCCGTGTTTATGAAGAAATGATATTTATTACAAAAAAATGTTTTAATTTTCCAGTTTCAAAGTTTTTAGAATAATTTATTACAGTTTTTACGTACATGCGATATCTCATAAAAACTATCAAAAGCTACACTGCAATACCTAAATATATATTGTTTTCCTTCTTGTAATCCTTTTGCAGTGCAGCTAGTTCCAGTGACAACATCTGGGATCTTCTCCCATCTGCCGCTGCCAACTTCCTGCATTTCCACAATGTATCCTGTAATTTCCACGCCGCCGTTGTCCTTGGGCGGTTTCCATTTAAGCTGAATATAATGCTTGCTTGTTCGCGGGTATTCAATCGGCCCTTGAGGCTCTCCAGGTTTGTCTAAATTGACAACAAATAAATAATTATGGTATATTGTAGATTTAACATTTTTCACATTTTTGCTACCTGAAAGACTTGTTAAGATATTCATGTCTTTTTTGAGTTTGTTTAATTATAGTGAGAGAAAATTTAAAAAGCTGTAGTTAATAGTGAGATTTAAAGTGAAGACTTTGCTTTTACATAAATTAGTGCTGTTTTCACTCTCAAATAAAACGCTCCTGAACTTCACCCCTTAAATGGCTAATTTAAAGCAAAATATAACACTGAAATATATGTTTTTAGTTTTTTAGCTGCATTTTTGGAACTATTTATATCATTTTAACAATAGTTCTGAAAAAAATTAGTAGTGACATTTACAGTGGGCCTGACCTGTAATTTTCAGCTTACCTATAACAGTGACTTTGATCTTGGCCTCGCAACTTCCGTGACTGTTGGAAGCTTTTACTGTGTAGTTTCCGGTGTCAGAGCGCTTAGAACTTGGAATTAGGAGGCGAGCGTGGTCATCGTCAGATTCCAATATTGTAGAGGCAGAGGCATGCACAGGTGCTTCTTCCTTTGCCCACGTGACTTCGGGAGTAGGCGTGCCTTGCATTGGAAGGTTAATATCCAATTTTTCTCCTGCCCGGACACGATACTCCTTTCCATCAATGTCCAACATGAACTTGGGTGCTTCTAAAATAGCAGTTCATTTTATTGAAACACACCATTAAATTCCAATTTTGGTTATTTAATCACGATAAAACTCATAAACTCATGAAGTTATTATGATAAAACTGATGGAAAACCAAAATGAATTGTAAATCCTAGTTTTCCTAAGCAACCAGCAAAAACATAAAGTTAAGCTTAATTTTATCGTGAGTATCTTTGTATTTTAATTTTAATTTAATTTTTAAACAATGTCGTTTATTGTTTGTCTAGGTTAAAAAATTTTGATCATTTTGTAACCTTGACTTAAAATTTAGGCAAAAAACCGCCTCAGACGGTAAACAAGCGCTGTTTAATTTTAAGCTTTACTGGTTTTTACTACACCGTTGCATCCCTATACATGGGCTACTACATGGCTGCTACACATGGGTTACAGCCGCTACTAGACTTGGCTTTCTCATCCCAATCATGCTTATGGAAGACTATATGAAATAAATAAAATAAAAATATCTTTGTCTTACCAAACATGGGCTTAGCAGTGACCACTTTGGATGGATCACTGGGTGTCCCAGGGCCAGCAGAATTGACCGCCACAACCCTGTATTCGTACTGATGACCTTCAGTAACTTTGTCATCGTGAAAGCTTGTTCCCTAAAACGTGAAGCTTTTTTTATATATTTTAACATAAATTTAATCTTTGTAGTGTATAAAATATTATTTAAATTTTGTGAAAATATATTGTCATTTCATCTTATTTGACTATTATTATGCTTTGGCTTTCATTAATATTGGTTTGATTGCTTCACAAAACAACTCTTGAAAATTTACCAACCTCAATAAAAATTAAATATAGAAGTTATTCAAGCTTTACGCGTAATATTTCTATTTAAAAGACTATTTATGTGTTGTCACTTTCACTCAGTAAAAGTTTTAATTTCGGCTACTATATTTTGCTAACCCCGGTATTATGTGTCAATTGAGCTAACTGTCACTAAATAACGCCATCGGTTTATAAATGGATAAAACTGAAAAATCTTGTTTGTCCTACTTGCGAGATAACCTCAATACAGTTTTTTGTGCATTCTCGCAAGAAAATCGCTGACCTTAACAGGTTGGCTGTTGACTTTGATCCAACGGCCGGTTTTGAGATCCTTCCGCTCCACGTCGTAGTGACTGATCCTGGATCCGCCGTCGTCGCGCGGTTTCTCCCACTCGATGTCAATGTGGTCTCGGTCGTGCTCTGTGATCTCCGGGGTTCCGGGTTTACCCGGAGCTCCGAAGGGGTCCTTGGCCGTCGTGGGGCTGTCGGAGACCAGGGGCTCCGAGCGCCCGAACACGTTTTCTGCCATCACGCGGAACTCGTAGTCGTGGCCTTCCGTCAGCTTTGGCACCGTGATTTGAGTACCAGTCACAAAACTGCTGACTGGTACCCAAACGCCAGATTTAGTGTCCCGCTTTTCTACCACATAGTTTCTAAAACAGACCAAATGGTAAATGTTATGAAAATTTTTTTCTATTAAAATTCTATTTTTTGTTCTTAAGTTTTAGCACATTTTAAAAAATCGATCATTTTATACTACATTATTTAGAATTTACGTAATCTCGGCTCCTCCATCATCTTCTGGTGGTTTCCAATTAAGAACAGCACTATCTTTTGTAACATCCGATATTTCCAATGGTCCTTTTGGTGGCGCAGGAATATCTAAAATACAGGCGTGTCTAGTGAATTTAAATATTTTAAATACTAGCTAAGCTAAGTAACCAATGTTTCTTATATCTTCTTTTTTTCTGATAATAATAACATTTGATTTAATTTTGATCTGTTTTGATTCCGGTTCAGACAAATTTTTTAATGTTTATGAATTTTGTAATACAAGTTACAATATTGAACCTGATGGATCAATACTGAATCTAAAACGAAACAAACATGTTTCAAAAAATTTTTTTGAACGGTTAAATTTTTTTACTTTTTAATCTATTATAAAGAAAGATATCGAAATTATGTTCCAAATAGAAATTATTCAATTTTTTAAATGTACTATTTTCTGAGGTGTTTTATTGTTTTTTGAGCACCTCGTATGAACAGCAAAAAACAGCCGTACCTTGAATCACGATTTCAAAGTTAGCCTGATCCATTCCCAATTCATTTTTGACCTGCAGACGGTACTCCCCGGTTTCGCCGCGTTTTGCGGATGGAAAATAAAGATTGGTGTGTCCGTCTTTATTTTCAATTTGAATTTTGGGATCCAGAGGTTTGTTGTCTTTAGTCCACAATACCTCGGGAGCCGGTTCTCCGACGAACTCTACGGGGAAATTCAAAGGATAGCCGGCGCGAACTTTAATTCTTCTGGTAGTGGTAGTAATTTTGGGAATGACTAAAACAGAAGATATATTATTTTAATAGTTTAACAAATTGTGTGATGTTTAAAAACAAAAAGTATATATAATTATAACAAAAATATATAATAAATGTAAAATCAGAACTAATCGACTCTAAAAAGTACCATTTATATAGTACTTCAAAAATACCATTTAAATGTTAGTTTTACATAAAAAAATTATTTAAAGTCAATAGTTTTAGAAAACATTATACAGGTTTGGTGTAATTTATGTTGTAGCTAACCGTGGAATAGGCGTGAGTTAGGTGTGGAATAAGCTTAGACCTATGTGTGTTTGGTGTAAGTTATGTAGTAGCTAACCGTTGAATAGGCATGGCTTAGGTATGGAATAAGTTTAGACCTATGTGTGTTTGATGTAAATTATTTAATAGCTAACCATGGAATAGGCGTGGGTTAGGTGTGGAATAAGTTTAGACCTATGTGTGGACTAAATGCGAGGGAAAAGTGTCGCTCATTTGAAGCTCAAATTTTTGTTAAAAGAAATTCAATAAAAAAACTTACGAAAACGTGGTTTGGCCATTTGTGAGTCGGTCGGTTCGCTGGGATCGCTTGGGCCCGCATCATTGACTGCAATCACCCTGAACTCGTACTCTTGTCCTTCTTTTAGTCCTTTGGCAGAAAACGTTGTGGCAGCGCCAGGAACTTTTCCAGCCTCTATCTAAACAAACAATTTTATTTCAAAATTTTTTGAAGCAAAACGTGTATTTGCTTGCATACAAGCACAAATGTGTTTTCAGCTCAAAATTAAAAATATTTAGGGTTTGAAAATATTAAAAACACCTACCCAGTGCGGGCTGCCTTTTTCTTTCTTTTCGATAATGTATTCTCTGATTGGAGCACCGCCATCGTTTTTGGGTGGTTGCCATTTGATATCAATACGATCGCGATCCCAATCAGTTACTTCCGGTTTCTCCGGAGCGTCAGGTTCATCTGAAATGTTTTATCATTATTACTATGCTATTATTAATAAAAATATTTTAAAAATACCAAAATGCATTTACAATATAGTAGAAATATAAGTTAATTGCCAATATACATCATATATAATATTACCAAATTGATTTTTGGCAATGATGTCTTCGTCAGCGGTAAGAGGCTTGGATTCACCTTGAAGATTGACAGCTTTGATGCGGAATTTATATTCCTTACCAGGAATCAGCTTTCCGACCTAAAATCACAAATGCAATACTGACTGCCTCAAATATTACTACTATGTACTTTAAAACATGGTGTGCATAAACGCAAAAAAGAAACAAAAAAATTATTAATAAAAATAAAAAAAGCGCAACAAATAATTTTTTTTGCTACGGAATTTCATTAAAAACCAACTCTGAATTCTGAAAGCTGTAACTACAAACAAAGAAATAAAGTTTACTATGATTTTTATCATCAATTACAAATTTAGTTGGAAATTATGGTTATAAAAAATGTATGATGATAAATCTGCATATTTTAATTATTTTTTTACACAGGCGTCATTTTTTGCTTAGTAAACATCAGCACAATTTGTCATTTGTTTCTCTATAGCTGTTGGAATAAAAGTTAC
Source organism: Microlaimidae sp. YZB2_3 (assembly GCA_030248175.1). Lineage (NCBI taxonomy): Eukaryota > Metazoa > Nematoda > Chromadorea > Desmodorida > Microlaimidae > Microlaimidae sp. YZB2_3. Next base: position 11,947 of record JASAMX010028689.1, read on the forward strand.
CTTGGCGTGGCAGTCTGGAAATTCTCCCACTTCCTGCCATGTGCCTCGGGCAGTGTCCATCTTTTCCACGACATAGTGAAGAATGTCGGAACCACCGTCGTCCAGCGGAGGTTTCCAATCCAAAGAGCAGCCTTCCTTGTGAATCCCCGATATTTTAAGCGGACCTTCAGGAGAGCCCGGAACGTCTAAACAAAAGACATGCGTGTTTTAAAATTTTTCCGTTTGCAACATGTGTTACAATCTGAAATATAAAAACTAAACAATTTTTCTGTAAATAAGATAACATTCTTTTAGCCTAGCACTTTTAAACTTTTTTTAATTCTTACCAAAAAAACCAAGATTTTGTTTGACATACCTAAGACAGTGACATTGCAACTGCCTTTATCTTTGCCGAATTCGTTCTCCAGGTATAGCGTGTAGGTACCGGAGTCACCACGTTGAGAGCTGATGATGTGCAGTTCAGTGAAGTTCTCTTTAACCGTCACTTCTTTGCGATCTTCATTTTTAACTGTCACATCGTTTTGTTTCCATGTGATTGTTGGCTGCGGTTCTCCCTCGAATGGCACCTGCAAAAGTTTTAGATATGCTTTAGCGATTGCCTTTAGAGCTGGCTCTTGTATCAGAGTAATGAACCTAGCGAAACATTAGCAAACAGACTTTGCTAAAATAAATTTAGATATGCATTAATGCATTACATTGTAATTTATATTTTTTATAATATAATTTTTTGAAAATGTTTGCTTAGAAGCCGTTGAAATAAAAAAAATTCTGTAATAATATTTTCCTAAATCGAAAATTCTGAACGGCAAAAATTACAAATTATGATAATACCCAATATTTTTTTCCAAAAATTTTTATATTTGAAAATTTTTATATTTAAAATTTTACATAAAACGGGAAATAAGTAATAAATAGCCGCAAACAATAAAAAAAATAAATAATAAATATAAATAATAAGTGATGGCAAATATGCTGTATACAATTGTAGTTTTTTGAATAAAGTATTTTTTAAAGAATTTACTTGAAGATTTATCGGGGTTCCAGCTTTCACTCGAATGTCAGTGAGGGCTCCTAGATTGATTTTAGGTGCTAGTCGCCTGGGTTTGGCAATAACTGGACCAGTTTCATCAGATGGCTCCCCTGGACCGCCTTTGTTTACTGCTCGCACTCTAAAATGTGTTAGTTTTTTTGAAAGTGTTCTTTTGGAAGTTTTTTTATTTTTATATCGTTAATTTTAGAACAAAATATTTTGCCTTAAAACATACGCAGTAATTAATTTGAATTAATTGAATTGAATTAATTGAATTAATTTCGTACTAAAAGAAATTTCATGGTATTTTGTTGGAAAAATTAAAACTGAAAATTTTTTAAAATAGGGTCATACCGGAACTGATATGTTTCTCCTGCAACCAGGTTGGGCGCAGTTCCTTTGGTTGATTTTCCATCCACCTCAGCACATGGAGTCCAGTCACCAAACTTGTCTTTCTTTTCAATAATGTACCTTAGCAAACACAAAAAAATTAAAAATTAAGGTTAACGTATGGTATGAAAATCAAAATTTGTAGATTGAAACATCTTTTCTGAAATTTAATGTTTTTTTATAAAAAATAATTAGTAACATAAAAAATATAGATGTAAAATTTAATTTTTCTGACAAAAACAAAACAAAAACAACAAAAGAATTTAAAAATCACGGAGCAAAAAATTTTTTTCAAACATACTATATATAAATTTTACACGGCGATTTTTGAAAGATGCCGTGTTCCATATGTTAATTATGAAATGTTAGAAAATTCTTTTTTTTGTAATAGGGTAGTTTCCAGTTGGAATGCTTTAACAACAGAACAAGTGTCAGCCATTTCATTGATGATTTTCAAAAAGTGTTTAATAAATGGTTTATACTAGTGCTACTCCGTAGCCTTTGAACCATGTTCTAGTATTGTTACACCATGTTTGTTGTTGTTTTTTAAATGTTTAATGTTTTTAAAAGTTTTGTTTAAATGCCTACCGAAATCGGTTTGCATCTATTTTGTGATGTCATAAATATAATGTGTTTATTTCAATGCTAGAATAAACTAATTTGACTTTGACTTTCATTTATCATATTGGAAGCAATATCAATCTTAGAGGATCCTTGAGGACCCTTAGAGCTGACTCTTGGATCAGGGTAATGAACCCAGTAAAACATTAGCAAACAGAGTTTGCTAAAAACGTCTCAGCTGGCGGGGCCTTAGAAAACTAAGGGTGCAACCCCATGGTTCACTACCGGATCTTTAATAATATCAATCTTACTTTTCAATAGGTGCTCCGCCATCGTTTGCAGGCGGTTTCCATTCCAGATCCACGTGATCTTTATCCCAATCCACAGGAGTGACGTCTGTCGGTTTATCCGGGGCATCTAAACGTTTCAAGGACAAAAGTTACGAATAAAATTCGCAGTAATTACTATTTGTAACATCAAACATATATTGAATATTTTTAAAAATATATATAGAACAGAACGCTTTTCATTTTAAAAAAAAATATTATCAAACAGAACGCTTTTAAATACATTGCAGGTACAAAATACACTATGAGCTACAGCTTATGTTATATTAATCTTTATTTATACTATGTTAATATTTATAAACTAGAAGCTAAAACCATCATTTAGGCTTAAGGTCGCTAAAAAATTACTGTTAAGGGAGTAATGAATAAATGAATGAATGATGTTATTGAAACATTTTAATTAAATTAAAACTTACCAAATGGATTTTTGGCAGTAATAGAATGGGCACTGGTGAGCGGTTTGCTCTGACCCTGTCGGTTGACAGCTTTGACTCGGAACTTGTAGTCGTGTCCTTCGTTCAGACGATTGACTTTCAGTGAGGTGTCAGGCGTCTCGCCACACTTAATAATATAGAATATTGCACCATTGTTAAAACAACAAAATAAAATGGGGCACAAGAATATGGTATTACATTTTCAACCGTCTAACTGATAGAAAATATTGAGTTTTTAGTTACACTTAATTTGTGGCTCTATTGTTTTTCAAAAAAAAACCGTTAATATAAAGCCATTCAACGTTTCAACCATTCAACTGATAGAAAATATTGATTTTTTAGTTTCACTTCGTTTGTGGCTCTATTGATTTTAAAAAAAACCTTTAATATAAAGCCTTAGTGATACCAGAAACAATTCAAACTGGGTTGAAAAGTTTAATTTCAATAAAATACCGATGTCTCTACAAATAATTCTCACATTTATGTGTATATTCTGTCCATAAATATTAATTACCCTGATTTTTATATCATAACTGTTAATACTTAAATTGATTATATTATTTTAAAAATCAACTCACTGGAACCCAACGTCCATCATCTTCCTGTTTTTCAATGACGTAGTGGGAGATTGGTGATCCACCATCATCGTCTGGGGCGCGCCACTTTAGAGTGCAACCCTCCTTGTGAATGTCTCTCACGTCCAGCGGGCCACCCGGGGGACTTGGCACATCTGAAAGCATTTTTGATAATTCTTTATATCTAACTAGCCTTGAAAAATGCTCTAAGAATAGAGCAGGAAAAAGGGGCGATTTTTCCCCGGGGAGGGGTACAAAAAAGAAAAATATGAAAATTTGGACAAAATCTTAGCTTTTATCAGGTTTTTTGAGTTTAAGCTTCTACTATATGAAAATTGCTACACAATGATATGATTCACTACATTGAATTGCTATAATATATAAGTTTGATGAAATTGAAAAAAATCATTTTGTTTTACAAGTGTAAAATCGTCAATCAGAAGGTTATATTTGTATGTTAAGAAACAACTATTAAATTTGAAAAAGTCACAATTTCGCGCTTGTCAAAGAATGCTGTGAGTCTGATATTTTCAATTGACATTTCATCAAACTAAAAAAAATGCAACAGTTTGTAGATCAATGTATAAACAAATCATAAACATACGTAGAAATTTTTATTTAGTGATCAGCTGGCCAAACCAAATGTAAACTTCCTATAGTCCACAAAATGTCTCCTCATAAAATTAATCTACCGTATTTTCTGTCTAAACATAGGCCCGGGAATTCGCCCCTTTTTCCTGCTCTATTCTTAGAGCATTTTTCAAGGCTAGTCTACCACTTTTTTTAGAAATAAATTAAAAATGGCCTAAGAGACTATAGTTTTAGCTGGCGAAGTGTTTATCATCATTCCGTTGCCGAGAGAAACTAAAAAATAATAATAATAAGAAAATGAATTTAAATTACAAAATTAACCCACGTTGTTTAATTATAGTTAGTGCGGTGCAGATGCGCTCCAGACAGAAGTTTACCTACGTTTTTCTATAAATATAGTTGGCGCTATGCCTAGTGCTCCAATTGTCAATTATACTTTTAAAAGTAAAAATAATAATAATAATACAATAATAATAAATAATAACTAGCAGATGATGAACATGTAATAACAAAATTTACTCACGTTGTACTAAGTATAGTTGGCGGGTGCCCGTTGGGTTAATTTCAGTTGGCACCCCGCACCACCGATAATTCCCGGCGCGTGGCGCTCCCGCGCCACCGACGCTTAATATTCTTTTTTAATAAATAAAACTTTGAATTAATTTTGTCATCAGTAATGCAAGAATTAAAAAAAGTACTCTGTTGTTTTTGCCGTTTTCCGCGAAGCAGATGGCGCTGGGAACTGGCGCCGTTTCTGCCACCAATTAAAACCGGTCTGCTATTTTTGTGCGGTTTTTATGAGGGGATGTTGGTTGTTTGCTTCTTGTACAATCCTTATTGTTGCCAAAGGCTGTTATTGTGGGGTTGGGAGTTTTTATTTTATTTTGATCAATAAATCAATAACAAGGACCTAAATGTAAAAAGTGCTTCCTAAGAAAGTTGCGTAATTCCTTCTTCTTTCTAATGAGCCCATGTTTATTTTTGATCAATCAGTAACGAATGAGGAATATCGTTTTTAAGAATGGAGCGTTGGAATAATAATAATAAGAAGAAGAAGAAGAAGAAGAAGGCTCTATTTCAAAATTTACCCCGTCTCTTTACGGTTGGCGGGCGCCACGGGGCTAATCGCCCCGTGGCGCTCCCGCGCCACCCATGATACATCTAGATCTAATGTAAACGGTATAAATTTAATTTGTAGAAGAAATTAATAGTAAATTTAATATTTAGCAAATATTACTGTAGACTTCGCTTCAAGACCTACTTTTTCCAATTAAACTGAAAAATTGGGGCTTGGAGCTGGGCTTGAACAAGCGACCCTTCCCTCACCGTGGGAAGGGTTGCTGTCTCAAGCCCAGCTCCAAGCCCCAATTTTTCAATTTAATTGGAAAAAGTGGGTCTTGAAGCAAAGTCTACAGTAATATTTGCTAAATAATAAATTTACAAAAATCAAAAACCGCTACAAAACTACAAAATTATTAGTTTAAAAAAATGTTTTTTTTTACTTTAAAAAATATATTTGTAGCGGAAAGAATTGCACCAAATCAGAAAGAAAAAAAGACTGAAAATCTATGTGCTAAACGTTATTAAATTAAAAAAAAAGTTAGGCTCAAAAAAAAAATTAAATGAAATATTTCCATACCCAGTACAATAACTTCCACTTCAGCTTCGTCTTTTCCAGATTCATTAGACGCTACTATTTTGTAAATTCCAGAATCCACTCGACCTAAATTAAACAAATGCTGCGAATTTAATAGCTATATTGTGACAAACATGTATATTTTAGTTTATTCTTTTTGATTTCCAAAATTGTATAACTATTTAGGTTAGAGGTTAAAACTTATTTATCTAAAAATTTTTTAATTTCAAAACCAAGCTTACAACCGTTTTCAAAATTAAATATTATATTAAAAATGTAATAATTACCAGCATCGTGTGTAACCAATTTAGTATTATATTCTTTAGTATTGTCAATTTTAGTGCGATCAGATGAATGCAAAGGTTCTCCATTCAAAAACCATTGAATCTTTGGTGGAGGTTCACCTTCAACGTTAACATTGAAATCGACCGTTTGGCCAGCTTTAATTTTGATTTCGCGGAACATCTCTCGGTCAATTTTAGGTTTCACTAAAAAGTTAAAAAAGTTTAATAAAGAAATAAATCGATTTGATTAATTTAATTCAGCGAAACATATTATCACAAGTTGCCAAAATGTTATAATAAAATGCTAAAATATTTTTTAAAAAAAATTCATAATCTCCGTCAAAATTAAAATACAAGCGCAATAAAAAAACGCCATATAAAATATAAACACAGATACAAACAATGGATTATCATATAGGTGCCATATTGATTATTTCAAAATGATAAAAAATAGCTTATGTTTAAAACTTACAATGTCTTGGTTTGGCGACGACAGTTCGACTTGGGTCACTAGGGTGACTGGCGCCTGCTTTGTTTATAGCCTTTACGCGGAATTGATATGCCTGGCCTTCTTTTAGACCTTTTACGGTGCCTTTCGTTTGGTCTGCAGGTACCTGGAATTTTAATATACTAGTAAACAACGACAAAATTTTAATTTCTACTTGTTTTTTTGCTTTAACAACAATATTGAAAACTATTCACAAAAAATATTTTAGCATAGTATCTATAAATATTAACGATAATTTTAAACTTAAATTTATTTTAGAGTAAATACTTTAATCTATAAGTTATATTAAGACATATTTTAAATATTTTTTCAGAGTCAAAAACAAACTAAACTTAAATAAAAGTACTTTGTTTTAGTGTTTTGGTCAAGAGTTTATAATTTTAAAGGTAATAAAATCATGAAACAATTCTTTGGACTATTTACAGTGATCCTTATATCTCTATCAAAAATTTGAAAACACGAGTTGCCAGATTCAATCGTGAAAGTTTTGTTATTTTTCCTTACCTCTTCAGCGAATTCCCAGTCACCGAAGGGTCCTTTCTTTTCAATAACATATTTTTCTATTGGGGCACCACCATCACTTTGTGGTGGAGTCCACTGAAGATCCACATGATCTTTGTCCCAATCCATAATCTCAGGTGTTCCTGGTTTTGTAGGCTCATCTATAAGTTAACGAACAAAATAAAGATTTTGTTTAAAACAATTTTTATATATTATCTAACAATAAAAATATTGTGAATTTTTTCTTAATTTTACCATCATTATACACATAAATTTTCTCGTTATAGAGTAACTGACTTAATTTCGGCCAATTTTTTTTATTTTTTTGGATAAGTTTCTTCTGGTTTTTCCAATCGACCCAAAACTTGGTCTAAAAATCAAACGATAGCTATTTTTGTTATTCCAGTGCAAAATTTTAACATTTTTGTCACACTTAAAGATCAGTGGAGGTTAAAATTTTTTTTTATAGTGTCCGAAATTAAGGCGCGAGCCATTAACTTCGGCCACCTAGAAAAAACTGGCTATAACTATTGCCAAAATGAACAATAAAAATTTTTAAAGGTTGAAAATTTATCCTTAGGTGCTGTTCTTGGTACATATAACTTAATTTTTTCCTGTTTACAAACTTTAATCGTTATTAGCAAGACTTTAAATAACTATGTCAAAATCTGAAAAACAATAGTTTTAATAACCGGTATTTTTTGTTGAATTTTTTTGGCTTAAAAAAACGTCGAAAAAAGTCAAACAAGCAAAAAAAATTTTTTTAAATACGGTAGTACGATAAATAGTTTGAAAACAGCAAAAAACGGCAGGTTCTTTCACCTAAATTTTAAGGTGGCCAAAATTAACGGAATCCTAAAATGCGCAGTTAGTTAAACGCATTGCAAATTGATTTTGAAGAAAATATCAAAACATGAAAATTAACAATTTTGAGCCTTAAATAGAAGATATTTTACGGTTATATATTGCTGCGTTCTAAATTTGATGCAGTTTAAACACAAAGCAAAAATTAAGAAAATCACAGAAAATTCTCTTTTTGTATAAAAATGTTGATAATGCAGCATATATATAATAAGAAACTTTTGCAAAAACACTTTATTCAACGTTCATTCAGTTACTTTTGATCTAGTTTTTTTGTGTTTAAAAAATAAGCCAATTTTCTAACACCCTAAATTGGTGGCCGAAATTAAGGCCTGGCCAATATTAAGTCAGATACCCTAATTCAAGGTAATAAACTAGAGGCTAATGTATTAAGTTATAATACTTAACCATCTTTCTAAATACCAACAAATTTACCGAATGGATTTTTGGCAATAACGGATTGATCGGTATCCAGCGGCTCTGATTCCCCATATCGGTTCACAGCTTTGACCCTGAATTTGTACTCATGGTTCGGCTGGAGATCATTCACCTGGATTTTACAGTCCTGACTCTCGCCCACCTAAAATAACATTATAGCTTTTGAATGATATTTTCACAATAATAAAAAAATTTTATCTTAAAACATGACAGACACAAGTTTAATCAGAACTACTAATTTTTGGTTTAAAATTTTAGGCTTTTTTAGGTTTACATTTTGGGGATTTACTGTGATAGCAAAAAAATGCGAATCTGTATATATAATATTATAATAGAATATAATAAGCTTACGGTTGTCCAACGTCCAGTAGCTGCATCTTGTTTCTCTACGACATAATGAGTGATATCAGCACCTCCGTCGTCTTCTGGTGGTTTCCAGTCCAGCGTGCACCCGTTGTTGTGCACACCGGTTGGGTTCAGCGGCCCTCTTGGTGCACTGGGGTGGTCTAACACCGTCACCAGCACATCAGCCTTAAAAATGCATATGTCGCCACAACAGTACATGCAAATTTATTCCATGAACTACACATGACAAAATTATGAAAGATAAAATTTTTCTGTTTTCTTACATTGAGAATACAAAGCAAAATAGTTTTTTATGACAATTTTTGTTATTATTTTGCGTTTACAAAAAAAAAAACCAACCTGATCTTCTCCAGAGTCATTGTGGGCTTTTATCGTGTAGGTGCCTGTATCCCCTCTGTTAGCTCTTTTCACAACAAATTTCGTGTGATAATCTTTGCTATTGTCAATCTTCATACGATCAGAAGACTCCAAAGGGCGACCTAAAAGTTTATATATGTACTAAAGTTCTAAGTCGACTGTTAAAAAATTTTATGTTGAAAGCAACCAAATATAATCCGAGGATTATAATCCAATTTTTAAAGTGAGTTTAAATTTTGTTGCACACTCAATATTGGTAAAAAATAATTGTTTATTATTAAATTTCAAACGACGCAAGCGTTTTTGTGTGGATAATAATCGAATTATCATAATGGTCCTGTGAGATGTTAAAAAAATCATGTATATATAATAATCACCTAAGCTAAAACTGGCACTTGTTAGTTTGTGCCAGAAGCATACATAAGAAGAACAAACAGTATAAACAATTATAAACATCTTTTTTCCCCTGCTTTCATGGTCCTTTTTAGGCGAGCAGTGTTTTTATTCATTACTAAATGACCATTTATGATTATACCTAATTTGTATTAAGTATCTCAAAATCATTTTTTAAACTTTTTAAACCAAAACCAATAGTTCCAATTAACGTTTTTCCAGATTTATGTAACGCAATTTTTTTCCAGGGGCCTGTTTCATAAAATACTGGTCTTCGTAAATTACAAATCTATCAATAACTTTTTTTATTCTGAACCATTTGCGTTGAAATTTGAAATGAAAAAAGATTATATGCCATGTGCAAACTATTTAAAATTTCATGTACGTAGCTGTTGTTTGTTTAAAGTTATTCCAGTTTTAAACTTTGGCCACTTGTAATTTTTCTTTCTCAAAAGAAAAATTTACCCTACTCCGACTAGGGTAAATTTTTTCTTTTGAGCACTTGTGAATAATTACAAGTAAAGTTTAAAACTGGAATTTCTAAACACACAACAGCTACGTATGAAATTTTAAATACTTCAAGGCATATAAAAAACAACGCAAATGGTTCAGAATAAAAAAAGTTATTGATAAACTTGTAATTTACGAAGACCAGTATTTTATGAAACAGCGCCCAGATATAATTTGACTAAAATGGTTAATAATAATTATATAATGGACTGATAAAATATTCTATTTTTATTTTATAGTATAAATTAATTAAAATTGCCTTTAAAGCTCCATTCGATGGTTGGTGGAGGCTCACCACTGACAGGTATGTTCATATCAAAAGCTTGGCCAGCGCGAACCTTGATTTCAGAAATGGCACTTCGATCAATTTCCGGTTTCACTAAAACGGTTGTTTTATACTCGGTTTAATTTTGCTTCAAATAATCAAAGTAAAAGAGAGCTCAATGATACAGAAAGGTCTAACGAATTTCAAAAATTAATTAAAGAATAAATATAAGTATCATATTTATTGATTTATAGGCATTATTATTAATGTTATTAAATGAAAGAAAAAGTTTGATGGCTGCTCCTGCCATTAAAAATTTTGTAAAATTATTACGAAATATAATAATAAATTTAGTTGAGTATACTGTCTATTAAAAAATTAAGTACTTTTAACTAGATACTTGGGACTGCGTAAATAATCTTTCGATAAATGACTTATTTTTATTAATAAAAGGGAGGCCATAAAATATTTCTAAACGGTTAAGTGTACGTATAACAGGACTTCATAATTCATTTTTATTGTTAAATTGTAATTATTTAAAAATTTTTTGCTTAAAAAAAGATACACAAATCAGAATACTCAGCTCTGACTTCACACCACATACTATACATAACAATAATCTAAATCACAACTCTATCCCCTGGAGTTCTAAAAGCGCAAGATGCGCGTTCTGTCACGGCGCTAATAACTTATTTCTGCTAGGACTTAGGGCTGGTTCATACTTATGACAAAAAGTCCTTAGTACAAAGTCCAAAGGACAATTTTATAAAAGCCAAAACATCCTTTAGACTTTTTTCTTTGGACGAAGTATGAACGTTACTTAAAATTTGTCCTTTGGACAAAGTCCAAAGGACAAAATCCAAAGGGAAATGTCCAAAGGACAAAAAGTATGAATACGTTGTCCTTTGGATTTTGTCCTTTAGACTTTGCCCAAAGGACAAAGTCCAAAGGACGTTTTTATACTGTATTTGTCCTTTGGACTTTGTCCAAAGGACGTTTTGTCATAAGTATGAACCAGCCCTAAAAATAAAAAAGACTATTAATACAAAAGAATAGAGTATTTACAATGTCTTGGTTTAGCGATGATTCTATCTGATTCGTCAGATGGGGCACCGGGACCGGCTTTGTTCTTGGCTTTAACCCTGAACTGGTACTCCTCTCCGGGGGTCAAGCCGGCCACTGTGGCTGTCAGCTTGTCGGCTGGGACTTCCACGGCTTTGGTCCAGAACGGAGAGAAACTATCCTTCATTTCAATGATGTATGACTCTATCGGGGCACCGCCATCCTGAAAATGTAGGCAATTTATAAAGCTAGGCACACTAGGCAAACAGGCGTGTCAGGCACGTCAGGAACGAGCTTTAGCGTACGCGTTCCTAAGCCTAAGTGAAGCCTAAAAAACAACCTAAACTTTATAAAATAGCTGCGTGGAAAACGTTTAGATTGTTTTTCGGCTTTGCTTAGGCTTAGAAACGCGTACTGGGCTCGTTCCTGACGCGCCTAAATATTCCTGATGTGCCTAGGTTTATAAATTGCCAAAATGTATGGTTTAAAACTAAAGTCTTTCAGGCTGAAATTAAGGGCGTAACCACTCTCCGCCAGGAAGAAATGAACAATAAACCCGCGAGCGAGAAAAATTTTAAAAAGTTTTCAGCGGTTATGTAACCAATTATTGTTTAGTTGCGTCATGAGTTTCTCTGCACGTGATATTTTCTCAAAGAACGAGTGGTTACTTTACCACTCACTTATTTTCACCATGAGAGAATTTATCTTTAGTATAAGCTTTCAACAACAAAATTTTGAATTCAATAATAAATACCGGGATTAATAATTCTACTCTGTTGCTTTTCGTGTGTTTAATAATTTATCAAAAAACTAAGTATTTAATCAAGCTTAATTAAGCCTTAGTATAAAAAAAACGGTTGGAGTAATTTTAAAATTTACACATATGTTTCGAAGTATGGAAATTTAATAAAGCTTACACTAGCTGGAGGAGTCCATTTCAAGTCAATATGATCCTTATCCCAATCAGTTGCTTCTGGAGTTCCTGGTTTAGTTGGAGCATCTGAAATTAAGTTTTTTTTGTTATATTACGGTCGTTATAAAAATTAAAACTAATCCCACGTATTTTTTATAAGAGGCCTCCTTATAGGAGGCCTCTTCTAAAAAAATACGTGGATTATTTTAATTAACGACCGTAATATAACAAACAAAACTTAATTTTTGCTCCAACTTAAAACAACCAGGAACTTCCAAAAAACAATTGGGACAAGAGGGGTAAAAATGAGAACTATCTAGGTCTAGTGTGAGACTTTATTAAATTTCAATACTTTGAGAAGAAATATTTAAAATTAAATTCAAGCTTGTTTTTTTATACTAAAGGCTTTAAATTAACTTTTGATTTAAATACTTAGTTTTTTGAATAAATTATTAAACACCACAAAAAAAAAAAAGCAACAAGAGTGGTGTATTTAATCTCCTTGTATTTATTTTTTATTGAATTGCGAAATTTTTTTTGTTGAGTTGAAAGCTTATTTACTAAGAGATTGGAAGAAATTCTACTAGGGTGAAAAATAGGTCGAGTGGGTAAAATTAACGACTCGTTTCTTTGAGAAAATATCACGTGCAAAGAAACTCATGAGGCGCAAACTAAACAATAATTGTGTTACTAATTCCCGCTGAAAACTTTTTAAAAATTTTTTCTCGCTCGCGTGTTCATTTCCTGGCAAAAATGGTTACGCTCCTTTAATTTCAGCCTTTGAAAAATTTTAGTTCTTAAACCATACATTTCGGCAATTTCATAAAGACCTAGGCACATCAGGAATATTCAGGCGCGTCAAGAACGAGCCCAGTACGCGTTTCTAAGGCCTAAGCAAAAACCTAAAAAACAATCTCAATAACTTTTTCCCACGCTTCTATTTTACCTAAAGTTTTCCAGTTTTTGTTTTTTTTTGATGCTTCGCTTAGCTTTAGGAACGCGTACACTAAACTCGGTTCCTGACGTGCCTGACAGGCTAGGCTTTATAAATTGCCTACGTTGCCGGATCGAGTACCCCAATAAAGTCATACATCATTGGAAATGGAAGGATGCGCTCTCTCCGTTCTGGAGCCAAAGCCGTGGAAGTTTCCAGCCGACTTGGCACTCACCCCCCCGGAGTACCGGCGCGCGAAGCCAAAAAAAAAAAGCCGGTCCCGTGCCCTAACAATCAGATAGAATCATCGCTAAACCAAGACATTGTAGCTACTTATTCTTTTTTGTATTAATATTAAAACTATTCTTTTTTTTTATTTTAGGCTGGTTAGTACTTATACAACAAAACGTTCCTCGTGGACAAAGTCCAAAGGACAAATACAGTATGAAAACGTCCTTTGGACTTTGTTATTTGGGCAAAGTATAAAGGACAAAATCCAAAGGACAACGTATTCATCTTTTTTTTGTCTTTTGGTTTTTTCCCCCTTTGGATTTTGTCCTTTGGATTTTGTCCAAAGGACAAATTTTAAGTAGCGTTCATACTTTCCCTCCAAAGAAAAAAGTCTAAAGGTGTTTTGGCTTTTATAAATTGTCCTTTGCACTTTGTCCTAAGGATTTGACTTTTTGCTGTGGTAGTATAGAAAATTTCAGCCCTAAGTCCTAGCAGAGTAAGTTTCTAGCGCGCCGTGAGCAGGAACGCGGCATATTGCGCTTTTAGAACTTGCAGGGATATTGGTTAGGGGGATTGTTGTTATGTATCAGTCTATGTGGTGTAAAGTCAGACTAGTATTCTGATTTGTGTCTCTTTTTTTAAGCAAAAATTTTTTTTAAATAATTCTAACAATAAAAATGAATTATGATTTATATTACACTTAACCGTTTGAGAAATATTTTCTAGCTCCCTTTTTTGTAGATAAAAATAAGTCATTTATCGAAAGATCTACGCAGTCCCAAGTATCTAGTTAAAAGTACTTAATTTTTTTAATAGACAGTATACTCAACTAAATTTATTATTATATTAATAATTTTACAAAACTTTTAATGGCAGGAGCAGCCATCAAACTTTTTCTTTCATTTTAATAACATTTTAAAAAATAATGCCTATAAATAGATAAATAAGATATTTATATTTATTCTTGAAGTAATTTTTGAAATTCGTTCAACCTTTCTGTATCATAACTTTTTTTCGAAATTAAAATTTCGAGATATAAACAACCGTTTTGAAACACAAAAATCAATCGAAGTGCCATTTCTGAAATTAATTAGCGGCTCCGCCGAGGGGCTTTTAGGGCATGAACGTACCTGTCAGTAGGCCTCCGCCGAGTCAAATGGTTTTTTTAAAGGCAATTTTAATTTATTTATACTATAAAATAAAAATAGAATATTTTATAAGTCAAACTAATTCTTATTAACCATTTTAGTCAAGAAAAAATATGTGTGGGGGCCTGTTTAAGTGAGAAGTATTGGTCTTCGTAAATTACCAGTTTATCAATAACTTTTTTTATTCTGAACCATTTGCGTTGAAATTTGAAACTGAAAAAAGATTATATGCCATGTGCAAACTATTTAAAATTTCATGAACGTAGCTGTTGTGTGTTTAAAGTTATTCCAGTTTTTAAACTTTGGCCACTTGTAATTATTCACAAGTGCTCAAAAGAAAAATTTACCTACCCACTCAAAAAGTAGGGTAAATTCTTTCTTTTCCAAACTTGCTAAAAATTTACAAGTGGCCAAAGTTTAAAAACCTGGAATAACCTTTAAACGAACGAGCGGCTACGTACATGAAATTTTAAATAGTTGCACATGGCATATAATCTTTTTTTAGTTTGAATTTCAACGCAAATGAGTTAAAAATTAAAAAAAAGTTATTGATAGATTTGTAATTTACCAAAAAGACCATATTTTATGAAACAGGGCCCCTGAAAAAATACATTTTAAAGAATCTTGGAAAAACATTAATTGGAAATTTATTCGTTTTGGTTTAAAAAGTTTAAAAAATGATTTTGAGATAATTAATACAAATTAGGTAAAAGTAATCCAATAATTCATTTAGTAATAAATGAAAACACTGCTCGCCTAAAAAAGTGCCCATGAAAGCAAAGGAAAAAAGATGTTTATAATTGTTTTTTCTTTTTGTTTTCTTTATTTATGTATGCTTTCTGGCACAAACTAACAAGTGCCAGTTTTTGTTTAGGTGATTATTATATATACATGATTTTTTTAACATCTCACAT
>JASAMX010028690.1:0-10573 GCA_030248175.1 Microlaimidae sp. YZB2_3
CATATAACTTATTTTTCCCGTTTGCTAACTTTTAAGCAAGATTTTAAATAATTATGTCAAAACCTTTAAAAAACAAGTTTTATTTGAATTTTTCTTGGCGTAAAAACATTAAAAAAGAGTTAAACGCGCAAAAAATACTGCTATAAATACGGTAGTAACTAGTAAAGAACGGCAGGTTTCTACACATGAATTTTAAGGTTGCAGAAATTAACGGAACTCTTAATTTTCACAAGTTATAAATGCATTGCCAACTGCTTTAGAAGAAAATCTAAAAACATAAAGATTAACAAATTTTCAAGCACTAAATACAAGTTACTTTAACGTTATATTGTCTCGTTTTAAATTTAATGCAGTTTAAACACAGTAATAAAAATACATAAAAATGCATATAAAAGAATCCAGATATTTTCTGGATTCAGATTTATAGACATGCATATCCGCGGAAAAATGCATAGAAAATGCTTATAATGCATCACACGATAAAAATTCATCCAGTTACTTTTGTGCGTGTTCTTTCGTGTTTTAGAATAGGTAATTCCATGTAAAATTAACAAATCGATTTAACCTAAGCGCATCATCTTCGACTTTGCTAAAATTTGGTATACTTGTAGATCCAATGCTCAATAAGAAATATGTACAATTTTAGCCCCCAAAACATTTTGGTTCCAAAGTTATCACCCCTTGAATGTGGACTTTTGACCTTGATTTCAACCGAACGTCCTATATTCAAACAGCCATATTGAAATCATTAACAGCAGTAATCCCTGCAATATATATATAATTTGAAAGCTAATTGCCAGCTCTATCTGATGAAACTAAAATAAAAATACTATTTTGGGATTTTGGGCCAAAAAAAGATATAGTAAAATACAAAAAAGAATTGACAATAAAAAAAATCATCATCACCAATTTTATTGATTTTTTTACTGAGTAAAGATAACACATTTGGCATTTGGGTTCATGCATATAAAATTTTATGAGCGGAATTTGCCTCTATGGCTCACAATAAAGAAAAGAGTCATAATAATTTTTGTCAAAATTCAGCGAGTTTCGTCAAATATTGACTATTTATAACACTTCACTAATACTTTTACAAAAAAATCCATCATGTTTAACAACAGTTTTTTAATTTACTTATCAAGATAATATTTTGAACAATTTTTATCTCAAATTTGAGCTGCTCTGTTTCACTGTGTAGAACAAAATTTATGGACAAAAATAATCTCAGTTCATTTTTGCCTTCGGGAAAATTTTAGATAATCAGATTTTTTTATGTTAGCGATTGCAGTGAGGCGTATTCCATTTCCTTTTGTGACAGTTTGTAGCCTCTTCCGCTGCGTCCAGCAATTTCTGGATCAGCTTTCTGATGATTGAGTTGTCAGAACTACTCTAATATCTGGATAGTGTGGGAATGAAAATGAACCAGAAGGTCCTGGTGGCTTTAAAAAACTCTATTTTATTTCCCCTTGCTCTGAATCTACTTTTAGAACTGAGGCTAAATACCATTTCCAAAATATTTCACTGTCACATAGCCTTTGGATTGGTCAATGTCCAATTCAGTTAAAGTGTCTCGTACATCAATTTTAACCAACCGGCCGGCATTTGCCAGCGATAATTTTTTCATTATTAAACTGGGTTGCGATTAAGGGATAAATCCATGCAGTCTTTGCGTTCCTTTTATAGTGCATCCAAGTCTAAATCTTTTTTTTTGGAACTCTAAATTCAGCATCATTCTGTTCTTGTGTTGTAAATTCAACAGTTATTGATGGAATATTCTGGGAAGCAATGTTGTAGAGATCAAGTGGAGACATTATTTGTTCATAATAAGGACGTTGCAGGCTAAATAAAAATATTTAAAAATATTTTATAAAAATATAAATGATATATATATTGCAGGAGTTATTGCTGTTAATGATTCCATTATGCCTGTTTGAAAATAGGACGTTTGGTCAAAATCGGGGCCGAAAGCCCAAATTTAAAAAGGGGTCATAACCTTGAAACCAAAAGGTTTTGGGGGCTAAAATTTGAAATATTTCTTATTGGGCATAGGGTCTACAAGTATATCATATTTCAGCAAAATTGAAGATTGTGCGCTAAATTTTGTTGTTTTTTCAGTTGATTTGACATGGAATGACCCAATAAGCGAATTTTCGAACACCCTATATTGGTGAACAAACTTAAGAACTTTCAGAAATTAGGTCAGATTATTCATATACCACCCTGGTCTCGTCTGGTATACTTTGTAATAAAAATTTTGTGAATTAAATTTTTCTTAAAACATTGTAAAAAATAGCCTTAAAATGCAGAAAAATAATTTAAAACATATTTTAATTTTAAATAAACTGGGATTCAAAATCGCTCATTGAAAACAAGGCGGGGTACTGGCTTAACTCTAAATGGTCGGACAAAGTTATGGAGCATGTTATTTGAGGGTGGGAACATCACTAATCTTTGTATCGCCGTTTTCATAGTGTCCTTAATTGATTTAACCCAAAATAAAACTAAATTTTGGCGGTTTCAGTTGTAAAAACACTACAGATCGAGATTTTTGAAGTTATTTAGTGGATCAAGGTGTATGTAGGTATTAGGAGGATTTCTTCCCTTTTTTTAAATTGGGAAAAATTGAATTTCCGCCCATGCATGATACAGACCTGTGCACTGCCCCCCCGGGCTTAAAACGGGGGGGGCAATTCCAAAATGGGGAGGCAACTTTTTCGAAACGGGGGGGGGGGCAATAAAACGGGGAAGGCAAGCAGGGGGAAAGAAACAAAAGAGAAAAAATGAAGGAAAAAGGGAAAAAAAGGACAAAAAAAGCGAAAATAAGGTAAAAATAGGTCTAAAATAGCTTAAAATACATTGAATAGGTTCCCGACTACAAAAAACTACAATGATGATGGCGTCATCATAGGTCCAAAATGGCGTCATAAATTCAGGGTACTTTTTCATTTTTTGGCGGGGGGGGGGGCCAATAGACCAATAGCACAAGTAGTAAAAAAACCAGGACCGTACGCAGTTTTACATGATATATGTATAAATGCGCTCCAATATCTGATAAAGCCAAGTTTTTAAGTAAGCGGAGCGGAACTCGTAAGTAAGTAGAGTGAAATGAGCAAAAAAGAAAATGAATTTAAACGGACAATGCAGTCCAAAGTTAAGAAGATTTAGGAATTAGTTAGTTTAGAATTAGGTGGGGGGGGAGGAATAAAATCTATAATTCGAGAAACTAAATCTAATCTCACTATTTTTGTGATCAGATAAATTTAAGCACACTGCTGATTGGTGGAAACAGTTATATTGACCTCATGTTTGAAATATTGTAAAAAATAAACAAAATAGTTCGTTTATTATATGCAAATAAAGCACATCAAAATTTATGTTTTAAAGGCTTAATGTAGCTAAACGAACGATGTTCTGAATTTTATTTATATTTCAATCACAATAACAAGTAAGAATGATAAAGTTTACATTGTAATTAAGTAGAATATTGGAATATTACATCGGTTGTTGTATATAGGCAAAATAAGAGGATGAATAACGAAGTGAACGGAAGGGAGGGCTCCCCGGCTCTAAACGGTACAACAACGGCCGCGGCCGGCAATCGAATATCTGTCTTCCTCACGAAAGATCAGATCCAGGAACTGTCAGAAGTATTCCAAACGGTAAGCTTAGGATAACTGACTTAAATTCAGCCAGCCTCAATTTCGGCCAGCGGCTGTTATTTTTTGCTATGCACAAAGTTATAAAATAAATTGCGTATGGCTAGATAAATAACATGCAGATCTATCCAGCCATATGCACGCAGTTCATTTCATAATTTTGCGCATAGAAAAACTAACAACCGGTGGCGGAAATTGAGGGTGGCTGAATTTAAGTCAGTTATCCTATGTCTTTATTTAATGCTCTAAAATATTTTTCATATTTTTTATAGTAAAAATGAAATTTTTTTTTCTGGTTTAGGTCTTTTTGCTTATAAGGCCAGCTACAAAAATTAATTTGTTACTTAAATTTTTAGACCTGCGCACTGAAGTTGAACGTATATAATAATGTTAAGAAAGAAGTATAGTATAATAAACCCTTAGTCACACTGTTTTTCGGTGATTCAATCCGTTTTTGTACAGAAATATCTGTGTGCTTATCGTTTTGTTATCGCTAATTGTGCCACAGTGTTAAAAATATTTTCTACAAAAAGATAATATTTTTTAACGAAACTAGTCAGAGTTGAGCTCTTTTAAGGTGAATCGGGACAATTTTCTATATTACTCCAGATAATGAAATTTCTCGCTGCGAATCTTTCTATAGCATAGTGTGGGTGAAACTGTGATAATGTCTTCTGTTAGCTGTTGCAACTGACGTGGCACAATATGAAATCATTATTGTATGAAAGTGCGTTTGTAGTAGTTCTAGAATTATTCCGCTAAAGAGTTTGGAATGTAATTTAAACTGCTGTGGTTAATGCAAAATATATACCATATACGTGTAAATAACACGTATATATGTGTGAGGGGAGATTTATTCTGGTGTTTGAACCAGAATAGATCTTCTGGGGGGAATAACTATTCTGAGGGGGGGGAAGATCTATTCTGGCGTAAATCAGAATAAATCTTCCGGAGGAAGAGAGCGCACCATAATAAATCTTCCGGGGGGAAGATCTATTCTAGAGCGCACTAGAATAAATCTTCCTGGAAAAAAAATAGGGGGAAGATCTATTCTGCGACACCGGTGCCTGGCACTCTTGGATATCCAGAACTAAGTATGGAAATTCATAATGTTAAACAAATTTTAATTAATTAAAATCTATAAAGTAAAGCTTAAGATTTGAGTCATTTTGAAAACTCGCCTTTACCAAATTTTTATTTTTTTCTTTTTTTTAGGTTCTTTAATGTTGATTCGAGCAAACGAGTTTTTAAGCTGAATTTCTCTGAAAAAGGAATGCACTACCAGTGGAAGATTTGCACTATATTATATCAAATTATGTTATCACCTATTTAAGAAATCAAGAGTGGATAACGTAGCAATGGAGGTTGAAATACGCCATCGAAGCAGAACCAACGGATGGTCCTGGCCTCCACATTTGCTGCAATTAGCCGCCTGGTTGTTTTTAATTCTTATATCCACTCTGGAATATGGCGTCGTTATATACAGTTTCAGATCTTTCGTAACACAAATCTGTCTATACACGGTGGGTGGTTTTTTTAATAAATATTAATCGTTTGCAAAATACTGCACAGAAACAATATCCAACGAAAAAAAGACGACAAAACTCAACATTTGAACAGCTATGTCTCGCCTTCTGTTCAGATAATTGCAGCAAAATATAAAACTCAAGAAAATGTCCGACTGTACACTAATTTTTTGACCAACATTTTGCTAGAAAAGAAGCAACTGCGCAAGTATGTGCGAGTTTTGGAGCACAAATCCACCATTTTTTGCTAAGTTTCCCGCGTAGCATATTTTAATGCGATGCTAGTGTTTTTTTTTTGCAAAAATAATTGCGAATTTTTCGGACTTTCTTAATTATTGTCCAAAGGGGGGGTGGTAGGGTGGGGTTCACCCTACTTAGCCTGGAATTTTAGGCCCCCTCCCATAGATGTTTTTGGTCAGGTCCGCTAGGGGGGTTCATCTCCACCCCCACGTGAAAGGCAAAAATTTTTTAGGGAGGAGGGGTCCAGGGGGGTCTGGACCCCCTGGCTTTTTAGGGGGGTCGACCCCGGGTGCGAGATTTCAAATTTAGAGGGGGTCAGGGGGTCCGATTTTTTAACAAAGTTTTTTAAATCAATAATTTAAGTGTTTTTAGGTCTAATATTCAATTTTATAGACTAAAACAGCCTATTTAGGCCTAAAAAGTGTATTTACAAAACCGTGTTTTTGACAGTAAATAAAAATTATACTTTTAATATGGTCTCCGGAGGGAGGACTGGGGTCAGCCTCACTAGGGGGGTCCGGTCGGACCGCACTCGAGCTTTGGGGGGGGGGGTCCTGGATTTTTTCTAAGGGGGGGGGTCCGAAATTTTGGCTCTAGGGGGGAGTTGGACCCCTCTGTCCCCTCCCAAAAACATCTATGAGTATTATGTATGTAAAATCTATGGTCACGTCAGACCGCTTGAGATTTGGGGGGGAGGGGGCCCCCTGGATTTTTTCGAGGGGGGTCCCCAAATTTGGCTCTAGGGGGGGTGCACGTCCGCCCTTTGTCCCCCCCCCCTCTTAAAAAATCCATGCCCCCCCCCAAATTTTCGATTTTCCCTAACCCCTAGATTTTTGAATCTAACCCCCCCCCCTCCCTCTGAGAAAATTTTAAGTACTTTTTTATACTAAATTTTCTTCCAAAAACGTGGATTATAACACAAATTCATGTTTTTACACCTTTTTTATACCTTAATATCGCTTTTTATTCAATAAATTGTAGTCTTATCTTATAAAATCTTATCTTATAAAATAAAGTCTTATCTATGAAAGCTCGGTGTTTGGCGGTCAAATGCTCGGCGTTCAAGTACTGGCGTTCAAACTTCCGGACACCAATTTGAACGCCAGCACTTAAACGTCAAGCATTTGACCGCCATCGCCGTGCTCTTGAAAGCCGAGCATTTGACCGCCGCAGGATTGCCTATAAATTTTATGCAATTTTTTGTTTTTACCGCCATCTACAGAGAATTAACACTATGATTATGATAGTATATAAACTCCTCAAAATTACTGTGAACTCCCCGCAAGAACGTGAAGTTTCAGTGCATCATTTTAGTTACAAAATTTTGCTCGTGACGAAAAAGCGTAAATTTTTCCGTTTAATTTTTAGGTTTTGCTTAGGCTTAGGTAAAAACGTTTATCTAAAAAAAAACACAAACCATAAAATAAAAATTTACCATGAAAATTTAGTTGGATTTTTAGGTTTCGCATAGGATCAGGGAACACAACAGATTTAAATACATTAAAGAACCAACCATTCACTAAATTTTTAATTTTAAGTTTTGCTTAGGCTTAGGAAAGCTTTTGATTTTTGACTCATTATTTATTGCCAAAACAACGTTGCTTTGTTTGTAAATATTTTATTAAAAACATTTTTTTTATATTCTGTTGAGTTTTTTTTCTTTTTAAAGAATATATACTACTTCTCTGGCTGGGAGTTTTAACATATTTTATTAAAGCAACGCGTACTGTGGCGTTCTAATGCTCGGCGTTCAAGTGTGCGGCGTTCTAATGCTGGCGGTCAAATGCTCAGCGTTCAAGAGGCGTTTGATTTACGTGAGAATAGTTTTCTCCCTGAGTCAGTGGCGTGCCCAGAAGGGGGAGCGGCCGCCCTCCCCCAAAATCCCGACGAAGCTGGATTCTTTCGTAAAGGGTTCCCCTTACGAGGGGAGGAGGGGTAAAACCCACACTGACTGAAATGGACGGAAATCAATTGGGTAAAAAACCCACACTGCCGGACCGCTGAAAAACGTTAATATCTTCAAAATTATAGAATCAATTTAAGAATTAAAAAAATTAATTTAATGCTTATATAGCATTCTACTAAATAAGTTTAACAATTATAATTAAAAAATTTATGATATTAAAAAATAAAATCTTCCGGGTTTTTTTGTTTAACACTGGTATTTTTTTAAACAATTACCATAATCTTTTTTGGCTCACTTTTTCCGCGATCTTTTAAATAATTTACTAAAATAATTTAATAATATAATTTATAATAATTTAAATATTCACCAACCGGCGAAGCCTCGCGGGCTCAGGGATGCCGGGCGCCGTCACGTTGAGCATGCGGCCGCGCCTGCGTTGGGGGCTCGTTCAGCATCTTCACGACCCGGCAAACAACTTTGTGACTTTTGATCAAACTTAATACTAAGGCACAATATTAGAAAAGTTGCGTCGTAATTTTTATAGGTAGGATTCCAATACGCGTCCCAAAATTCGATTGGACGGACCCTAAAGTAAAATACACTTATAAAACATCTTTTTACCCTAAATCGGACCCGTAAACTTGATTTTTGTGGTTATTTTTGAGATTTAAGCTTTTCATTAAAAGTTATGAGCAGATTTATATCCTAAAAATGACCTTTTTGGTATGTATAATTTATGTTATTAAGGAAATTTTTTATTAAGCCTTTAATTAAACTAATATTATTTTTTGTATTACCAAGTGTCTGACAGTTATAAATATACTTTTATTTTTTGATGGTAGCTATCAATTTTTTATAACAACAGCCTAAATACCCACCAAAGTTTAGTTCTGAAAAAATTCGCATTCATGAAAAACAACTTATTTTAATAAACATCAATTATATTTCAATTTTTTTTTGTTTATTAGGTTTTGCTTAGGCTTAGGAATAATAGATCGGAAAAAATTGAGTTTAAATCCACGTTTAAAGCCAAACCTTGTCGTTTGGCAAATTTTGTTGTCCATGTTTTTGGTGGTTCATGTCACTTTCAAATTTTTAGTTTTTTTATACATTTTTTGAGTTGTTTATACTTTCTACCATTGTAAAAACATAGTTTTTAATTAAATTTGTTTGTTTACATTTTTTATTAACATCATAAATTGCTGATGCCAAAAAAGGTCATTTTTTGGGTCTAAGTTAGTTCATAACTCTTTAAATCTCAAAAATAACCACAAAAACGAAGTCTGCGTATCTGATTTAGTGTACAAAAATGTTTTATAAGTGTGCTTATTTTTTGGGTCAGTTTTTATAAGATAAGACTACATTTTATTGAATAAAAAGCGATATTAAGGTATAAAAAGGGTGTAAAAACATGAATTTGTGTTAAAAATCAACGTTTTTGGAAGAAAATTTAATATAAAGAAAGTACTTAAAATTTTCTAGAGGGGAAGGGGGGGGGGGTAGATTTAAAAATCTAGAGAGGGGTCAGAGGTAAAAAATTCTAAAATTTGGGGGGGGGCATGGATTTTTTAAGAGGGGAGACGAAGGGTACAGTCCGCCCCCTAAAGCCAAAATTGTGGACCCCCTTGGGAGAATTTGCTGGGGGCGGCCTCCCCACAATCTCAAGCGGTCTGACGTGACCATAGATTTTACATACATAATACACATAGATTTTTTTTGGGGGACAGAGGGGTCCACCCCCCCCCTAGAACCCAAAATTTCGGACTCTGCCCAGGGGGAAAAAGGAAGCAGGGGCTGCCCTAACCCCAAAGCCTCGAGTGCGGTCCGGCCTGACCTCCCCTAGCGAGGACTTGACCCCCTTCCCCCCCCCCTCCCCAACCAATTTTGGAAGCATATTTTTCTATTTTACTGTCAAAAACACGGTTTTTTCATTCTCAAAACGAGTTTTAAAATACACTTTTAGGCTTAAATAAGTTGTTTTAGTACATAAAATTCAAATATTAGACCTAAAAACACCTAAAATATTGAGTTAACAATTTTTTTTTAAAAATTGGAACCCCTGACCCCCCTCTAAATTTGAAATTTCGCACCCGGTGAGCCCCCCCCCCTAAAAAGCCAGGAAAGGATCCGGACCCTACAACGCCTAAAAAATTTTAGCCTTCCACCCAAGTAAACCCCCCCCCCTAGCGGACTCGACCAAAAAAACCTATGGGGAGGGGCCCAAAATTTCGAGGCTCAGTAGGGTGAACCCCACCCTACTTAGCCTCGAAATTTTGGGCCCCTCCCCATAAGTTTTTTTGGTCGAGTTCGCTGGGGGGCGGGGTCGCCCCGGGTGGAAGGATTCAATTTTTTAGGGGTCCCAGTGCCCGGAGCCTCTCCTGTTTATTTAGGGGGGTCGACGCGCCGGGTAAGAAATTTCAAA
This sequence comes from Microlaimidae sp. YZB2_3, assembly GCA_030248175.1. NCBI lineage: Eukaryota > Metazoa > Nematoda > Chromadorea > Desmodorida > Microlaimidae > Microlaimidae sp. YZB2_3. The sequence continues at coordinate 9,751 of JASAMX010028690.1, forward strand.
TTTAGAAAAAGATTAGGGGTTACAATTTTCAAGGAGAAATTGATAACTAGATATTTTAGGTGTTTTTAGGTCTAAAATGTGAATTTTATGTACTAAAACAGCTTATTTAAGCCTAAAAGTGTATTTTAAAAATTGTTTTTAACTTGAAAAAACCGTGTTTTTGACAGTAAAATAGAAAAATATGCTTCAAAAATTGGTTGGCCAGGCTGGTCTCAAACTCCTGATCCTCCAAAGAAAAGTTCAACCCCGTCCCCACTCAAAGCTTTGGGGTTAGGGGACCCCCTGGACAATTTTTTTTTCTGGGGGGAGTCAAAAATTTTAGGTTCTAGGGGGGGGGTGGACCCCTCTGTCCCCCAAAAAAAATCTATGTGTATTATGTATGTAAAATCTATGGTCGCGTCAGACCGCTTGAATTTGGGGGGAGGGGGCCCCCTTCGGATTCTTCGAGGGGGGGTCCACAATTTTGGCTCTAGGGGGAGTGCACGTGCACCCCTTTTTGCCCCCCTATTTTAAAAAATGCATGCTTAAGCCCAATTTTTAAAATTTTTTACCTCTGACCCCCCTCTAGATTTTTAAATCTGACCCCCCCCCCCTTCCTCTTTGAGAAAATTTTAAGTAATTTTTTTATACTAAATTTTCTTCCAAAAACGTTGATTTGTAACACAAATTCATGTTTTTACACCCTATTTATACCTTAATATCGCTTTTTATTCAATAAATTGTAGTCTTATCTTATAAAATCTTATCTTATAAAATAAAGCACACTTATAAAACATTTTTGTACACTAAATCAGATACGCAGACTTCGTTTTTGTGGTTATTT
>JASAMX010028691.1:0-44780 GCA_030248175.1 Microlaimidae sp. YZB2_3
CTCATTGTGCACTCTTGCTAATCAATCAAAGCAGGTCTCCACACAGTAATATTCCTAATTATTTTTGTAAGTTACACAATAGGTAAGTAAAAGTCCCTGAGGTGCCACCCCCAAATTAGGCTTATCCTAATTCTTGTATTCTGGCCTGGTAATTCCTTGTTTTTGGCAGCTAATAAAATTAAATAGTTAAACACTTGTTTGGCAAGCTAGACGAGAGCTCAGTCGGCTAACCCCAACTTAGCTCTCATCAACCATTATGAGCGTTCCCACCCACATTTCTGACACCTCTGCCAAAGATCTATCCCTGACGCTAAAGCTGATGTTCAAAGAAGACAGATTGCACAAAGAAACCCAAGAGGAAACTACAGTAGAGGACATTCTCCCAGTTGGCGTAGATACAGGACCTGCTAAAGTTGAAAATTTTGAAACATCAAAAACGGGAGAGGCTTTGCCCCCATTTAAGTTTGGTAAAATTATCACGCCTAGGAAGTTTGTCATTACCCCAAAAATGGCAGCATGGCTAGCATGCAAACCCCCTTATACAGGTACAACACGTGTTCCTCCTGAGGCTTTAAAAAGGAGTCCCGTCCCCTTTTAGCGACGTCCACCTCAGTGGAGGCGCCCCTCCCTACGTGTTTTGTCAGGCAAAGGGCTAATGAACTGTTCCTCACCCAAGAGCAGCTGGCGCGACGCAAGGTAGAAAGCATCCATTGGAAAGAACAAGAGGCAAAGTGCAAAGAAGAACAAACATACACACGCTCGCAAACACACACACACACACACACACACACACACACACACACACACACACACACACACACAAACACAAACACACATACACACTGACACACACACACATACACACACACACACATAAATATCTTCGATTCAAGGCTCAAAATTGTTAAAAAGCTTAAAAAGCTAGGGGCTACGGTTAAAAAGCTAGGGGGGTGTTTACCCCGGGTAAATGACATTTCAAAATCTAGGGGGGTCCTAGGTGGGGGGGGAGTTCGAACCCCCCTTAGCTTTCTAGGGGGGGTCGACCCGGGGTGGAAGATTTTGAAACCTAGAGGGGGGTCAGGTGGGGTCTAATTTCCAAAACAAAATACTTTTAAACCATTAAATGTTTCATAATAGTTTTTTTATAAGATAATACTACATTTTATTGAATAAAAAGCGATATTTTAAAAAAGGTGTAAAAACATGAATTTGTGTTAAAAATTCACGTTTTTGGAAAAAAATTTAGTATAAAAAAAGTACTTAAAATTTTCTCAAGAGAAAGGGGGGAGGGGTCAGATTTCAAAATCTAGAGTTGAGTCAGGGGTAAAAAATTCGAAAATTTAGGGGGAGAGGGGGCCTGGATTTTTTTCTAGGGCCCCCCAAAATTTTGAGGCTAGGGGGGTGGACCCAACCCTACCCCCCTGTTCATTTATGATTTTAAGATTCCATTAATTTTGGCCACCTTAAAATTTAATTAAAAGAACCTGCAGTTTTTTGATGTTTTTAAATATCATTGTACTACCGTATTTATAAAGAATTTTTTAGCTTGTAGGACTTTTTTGATGGATTTTTGTTAAACAAACTGCGCATTTTAAGATTCTGTTAATTTCGGCCACCTTTAAATTTAGGTAAAAGATCCTGCCGTTTTTTGCTGTTTTCAAATATCACTGTACTACCGTATTTATAAAGATTTTTTTTTGCTCTTTTGACTTTTTTTGACGTTTTTTAAATCAAAAATAAAAATTCAAGAAAAAATACAGGTTATTGAAACTTGTTTTTGTAAGGTTTTGACATAATTATTTAAAGTCTTGCTAATAACTATTAAAGTTTGCAAGCGGAAAAAATTAAGTTATATGTACCAAGAACAATACATAAGGATAAATTTGCAATCTTTAAAAACTTTTATTGTTTTTTTTTGGCAATAGTTACAGCCAGTTTTTTCTAGATGACAGAAATTACTTTGACATCAAAATTAAAGCCAGAAGTTTGTATTTATTCTCCAACATTCATAGGCTCTGTTCTGGAGGCGGCCTCTATCCTTTTTTCAGAAAAAAACATACGTCAAAATGTGTAGAAAAGTTCCATTAAAATGTCCGTACAAGAAAGCCACATTTTTGGTAAGGAATAAATTTGACTGAAGGACTAAAGGGGTAAAAACCGGTACAAGGTGTGTAAATGGGAGATTTAACATTAGATGGGCTGTTAATAGGATTTTGGGTAAAAACCGGTACAAGGTGTGTAAGTAAATGTCAGAGTTAACATATGATCGCCATTCATAGATATCACATAGCCATTTTATTCTGTAAATGTTTTTTTCTTAAACTTTCCTACTGATAATTGCATCAATGTTTATTTTTTGTGATTAGTTTGCATAATGCAGCACGACCAAGACTGACCATCAAAAACTAGACACTATTGTATGCAATATAGAGTTTTAACGTTTTAAAACATTAAACAAAAGAAGAATTTTTTGGTTGAAATTTAGTCTATCAAGAGTCAATTCTGGTTCTCATCACCCTAAAGTTGACATTCTTTGCTTTTGATCCCATGTGCTATCATTTAAACAACACAACCATTTGTTTACTTAAAAAGGTCATTTATATTTGCAAGCAGTTAAGAATCAGTCATGCCAAGAAAGACTATAGGGTGATTAAACAAGGTCAGTTTTTCACTATATACGAAGCTACCATAAAATTATCACAGAATCTTTAAGTGCATGTTCAACCCAATCACTCCAGTACAGTTGTATTTTAACACTTTGCAATTGGGGGCTATCCAAAAAAGCTGCGGTTACTGTACAAATTTATTACTATGTGACATGTAATGTAGTTGAAAAAAAACCAGTTCCATGCAAGGTGTTTAAATGTCAGATGATAAAAGATGATAATACTTAAAAAAACTACCCAATTTTTGTGTAATGTAATCAAAAATATATAATACTATATATTATATTTATGAAAAATATGTCACTCCTTACTAGAAGTGAAACAATTTTGTGCCATTTTTTGAGCACTGCCATTAATTTTCATGCACAAAAAATGGTAAAACAACTGCCATTAAATGGGCAAGTGTCGTGTAAATGGGCACTGCCTAAAAAGTAGCAGTATTTTCGGGAAACCAGACACAACCAGCCAATCACAGCAAACCAAAGGGTACAAATTTAAATACCCACCGAGTTTGTGTTTCAACGTATCTTAATATATTTTTAGAAGTCGAGTCACCTCTCGTCAGGACGGTTTTAACCTAAAACCGTTTGGACGATTAAAGAATCCTAGCCCTTTTTAAATAACAAGAGCTTGACTCAATTTTGAACGCATAAAACGGTTATTTGATCGAAAACCGTAGTTACCCCAATTTTATGGTGATTTAGAGCCGTTAAAAATTCACAAAAGTACAATTGTAGTAGTAAACTTTTGCCTTCGATTAAGTTGAATTTTACTGAGGTTTTCTTTTTAAAGCAGCAAAAAATACAACACACTATAAGCCGTGTTTTCATACATAATGTTTCTTAAAAAACACATTTTTAAATTCATAGCAATAGTTTATGTAATAGTTACTAATTAAATACTGCTTGTAAGTTAAAATGATTATTGTTTTAAGTGAGGAATAGGCAAATATTTTTAGATTCATTGTTTAAGATTAAAATATAAACAAAAATATAAAAATATATTTTAAACAAACTTTAATAATTATGTAAATTTTGTTTTGTAGTTTTAATGACCATAGGAGGTTGGGAGAGGGAGGGCAGTTTATAATACCCAGGGGAGTCCCTTCCCTCCTAAAAAAAATCCAAACACCCTCACCCATCCTAAAATTTGGAGGTATCATAGACATGACCTTCAGATATCCCCCTAAAATTTTAGGGTGATATCTGAAGGTCATGTCTATGACATTTTAGGGCGCAGGGTAAATTATGTAAAGGTTGGCTAATTTGTATAGCTTTTCTTGCTAACAATTCTATTTTGTTTTGAGTCAATTCTTTTATTTTTTTTTAATCTGTATAAGTGTATTTTAGATCCATAGTTCACCAAGATAAAAATAAACAATTAACCAAGAATTTTCTGTAGTATTATGTAAATTAAATGAAAATAATTTCGGCTGTGCAAGCAATAAACCTGAAATAACCTTAGTACCTAAAATTTATGCATACTTTATTTGTGCATTCTATCTAATTTTTCAACGGTTTTTAAATTTGTGGAATAAAAATAAGGCATAATTAATAACTAATAAGTTTTAATTAATAACTAATAAGTGATTTGCAGGTAAGTTTACAAAACAATGAAAAAGAAGATCTGCGGGTGGACAGTTACGGGTCATGGGGAACATACCATACTCGTCGTACTTACTTTCGCCATGAAAAAAACAATTTTCACTGTATTGGGCACAATTGTAAGGATGGATTTGATATCTGCATCAGGCAGTTTGATTATGTACACAAATCTACGAAAAAAAGTAAGGAAAATAATATTATACTTATGTTACAAATTAGAATAAACTGCTAAGTTATTTTATAATTTTTTGTATAAATTTTTACATTATTAAACAAATATAAACAGTTATTAGGTTAGGACAAAATACAAAATGCTAATTTTATAAGTTTGTTCTAATACATGCAATGAAAAAACAAGCAGTGGTTTGAGAAAAATAATGTTTATATACAAAAATAGTTGAATAAAAATTAAACTTTTTTTAAAAAACTATAACTTTTTATTAAAAATTTTTAAATTTATTAGAAGGATAATAAAAAAAAAATGGAATTAAATGACAATTAAAATATTAAAAAACACGTCAAAATAATAACATTATAAAAAAATTCCTAAAAAATTAAAACGCGTGTAAATAAAACAAACAGTAGTTATCTTGTAATGCATTACGATCTGTGTTTTGCTGGTTTTACACAGGAACAAGTTACTGGCTTGGATTCAACCCTGTGGATTAATCCGTTATTAGTAATTTAGTAGTCAATTTGCATAATTTATTTTTAACGATTGTTGATTGAAAAAAGTAATAAGAAATATAGTGATTATTGATTTAAAAAAGCAAAAAGTAAAAGGCAAAATTGTAAGTAATTAATTTTAAAAAAGAAATAAATTTTAGGTTTAACCAGGATAGTGCAACAAGGTATGCAAAAACATAGCTTGAAATTTTTAATAATTATAGAATAGTTTGATGTATTTAGAAAAGAAGCAAATAATTAAAGATAATTTATGGTTAAATCTGATTTTTTATATAAATTAATTTTACATAAAAGTGGTTCATAGTTTAAGTAAAATTTATTTATTTTGTCCAATAACTCACTATTTTTATGCTTAATATTTAAAAATTGAAGGAACAATTCATTTATTTTTAGTAATCAGGGAAGAGCGCGGAGCGCTCTTTCCCTTATATTAAATGGGTTAAGTCACTGCGCGGTTAACCGTTGTTGATGGCGTCATCGAAATCAACAAAACCTTTAATAGTTTTTTAGCCAATTAAAAATCTAAACATTTTACATAACTAAAATATTACCCATATTTTTCTCATATTAAAAACCTAAAAACTTTTGCTAAACATACCTGAATTTCATACTAATAAGCTTAATTTGCTTAACTTTTTTTGTTTTTGTTTTTTTTTTGGGGTCCCCCAAAAATTTTTTCCTGTGGTAAATATTTGGAGCTGATTTTTTGCACGTAGATGCTAAATTGCCCCCTCACCTGAATTTCATTCTTGAATATGCTCTATTGCCTCTAAACCTCTGTTCATGTGAAAAACGACCAGTTTTTTTCTAAGTTACGCATTAGGTATTGGGGTACTTGTGTGACACTTTTTTTCCTTACTGAATTACATATTAAGTAACTTCATTCAGTAATACACATTCTATTGTGGTTATTTTTTTGGTTTAAATTATGATTCCTTACCTTTTTATAAAAATTACTAATTTTCAACGGAAAGAGCAAAAAAATATCCTTACCACTAATTAGCAGCCATATGGCAACAATAAAAATATTTAAAAAAATAAAATGAAATAAATCTTGGGTGACGTGTGAGCGCTGCGGGGTACAATGTTTCAATAGACGGAAATTTATCAAAATTGAAACAGAAAAAACTCTTTTTTATATGGAACACTATAAAGCTACAATCACTTCAAAAATTTAATGCGAGAAAAGACTAGTCTGGGTAACCTCTGGATAAAATTGTATGGAACCTTGAAAAACCATTTACAATGGTGTGGTTTTGTTGTTTTAAAATAAACCATCAATCTAAAAAAATCAAGCACAAAACAAAAGTCCAAATAAAGCTAATTTCCAAAAAAGTGGTTAAATCAGGTCTAACTAAAAAAATTTAAACAGAAGAAAAACACACTATTTTATATGGTTTTTTCAGGTTCCATACAATTTTACGGAGTTACCCACACTTAATTTTTGTATAGTATACTGCTTAAAATTACATTGAAGTTTTGGATATGAAAATAATTGTATTCATATCATGAGAAGACCATGACGTTTCTTTTAAAATGAGTAAATTTTTTAATGTTTTATATCTTTAATAAATGACATTGAATTCAATGCATTAAAAGGCGGAAATTCTAGCAAAAGACGAAACAAAGTTTCGAAAAAAAAAGCCTTATATTAAATGGAATAGTATAAAGCTACATAAGTCTAAAAACTAAATGCCAGAAAAGACTGAAACAAGTCTCTTTAAAACCTATAAATTAATAACAAATTTTGTGAAATTTTCAGAAAAACAAAACCGAATAAAAACAAAAAGCTAAACTAAACAAAAAGTAAAAGCTAAACAAAAAGTAAAAGCTTTAGTTTGCGTTTAAAAACGCTAACTAAAGCTTTTACATGTATTGTTTTTATTCGGTTTTGTTTTTCTGAAAATTTCACAAAATCTGTTATTAATTTATAGGTTTTAAAGAGACTTGTTTCAGTCTTTTCAGTCTTTCAGTCTTGTCTAGCTTTTGATGGTCAGTCTTGGTCGTGCTGCATTATGCAAACTAATCACAAAAAATAAACATTGATGCAATTATCAGTAGGAAAGTTTAAGAAAAAAACATTTACAGAATAAAAGGCTATGTGATATCTATGAATGGCGATCATATGTTAACTCTGACATTTACTTACACACCTTGTACCAGTTTTTACCCAAAATCCTATTAACAGCCCATCTAATGTTAAATCTCCCATTTACACACCTTGTACCGGTTTTTACCCCTTTAGTCCTTCAGTCAAATTTATTCCTTACCAAAAATGTGGCTTTCTTGTACGGACATTTTAATGGAACTTTTCTACACATTTTGACGTATGTTTTTTTCTGAAAAAAGGATAGAGGCCGCCTCCAGAACAGAGCCTATGAATGTTGGAGAATAAATACAAACTTCTGGCTCTAATTTTGATGTCAAAGTAATTTCTGTCATATAGAAAAAACTGGCTGTAACTATTGCCAAAAAAAACAATAAAAGTTTTTAAAGATTGCAAATTTATCCTTATGTATTGTTCTTGGTACATATAACTTAATTTTTTCCGCTTGCAAACTTTAATAGTTATTAGCAAGACTTTAAATAATTATGTCAAAACCTTACAAAAACAAGTTTCAATAACCTGTATTTTTTCTTGAATTTTTATTTTTGATTTAAAAAAACGTCAAAAAAAGTCAAAAGAGCAAAAAAAAATCTTTATAAATACGGTAGTACAGTGATATTTGAAAACAGCAAAAAACGGCAGGATCTTTTACCTAAATTTAAAGGTGGCCGAAATTAACAGAATCTTAAAATGCGCAGTTTGTTTAACAAAAATCCATCAAAAAAGTCCTACGAGCTAAAAAATTCTTTATAAATACGGTAGTACAATGATATTTAAAAACATCAAAAAACTGCAGGTTCTTTTAATTAAATTTTAAGGTGGCCAAAATTAATGGAATCTTAAAATCATAAATGAACAGGGGGGTAGGGTTGGGTCCACCCCCCTAGCCTCAAAATTTTGGGGGGCCCTAGAAAAAAATCCAGGCCCCCTCTCCCCCTAAATTTTCGAATTTTTTACCCCTGACTCAACTCTAGATTTTGAAATCTGACCCCTCCCCCCTTTGTCTTGACAAAATTTTAAGTACTTTTTTTATACTAAATTTTTTTCCAAAAACGTGAATTTTTAACACAAATTCATGTTTTTACACCTTTTTTAAAATATCGCTTTTTATTCAATAAAATGTAGTATTATCTTATAAAAAAACTATTATTAAACATAAAATGGTTTAAAAGTATTTTGTTTTGGAAATCAGACCCACCTGACCCCACCTCTAGGTTTCAAAATCTTCCACCCCGAGTCGATCCCCCCTAGAAAGCTAAGGGGGGTTCGATTCGACTCCCCCTAGATTTTGAAATGTCATTTATCCCGGGTAAACACCCCCCTAGCTTTTTAACCGTAGCCCCTAGCTTTTTAAGCTTTTTAACAATTTTGAGCCTTGAATCGAAGATATTTATGTGTGTGTGTGTGTATGTGTGTGTGTGTGTCAGTGTGTATGTGTGTGTGTGTGTGTGTGTGTGTGTGTGTGTGTGTGTGTGTGTGTGTGTGTGTTTGCGAGCGTGTGTATGTTTGTGTGTGTGTGTGTATGTGTGTGTGTGTGTCAGTGTGTATGTGTGTTTGTGTGTGTGTGTGTGTGTGTGTGTGTGTGTGTGTGTGTGTGTGTGTGTGTGTGTGTGTGTGCGAGCGTGTGTGTGTGTGTGCGAGCGTGTGTGTGTGTGGTTTGTGTGTGTGTTTTTGTGTGTGTGTGTGTGTGTGTATGTGTGTGTGTGTGTGTGCGTGTGTGTGTGTGTCAGTGTGTATGTGTGTTTCTGTGTCTGGGTGTGTATGTGTGTTTGTGTGTGTGTGTTATATAAAATGTGTCTTATATAAAACAAAAAATTAGAAACACGCAAGCATTAAAAAATCTGTATATAAATAGACGCAATGTGTGAGTGTGTATATGTGTATGTGTGTTTGTGTGTGTGTGTGTGTGTGTGTGTGTGTGTGTGTGTGTGTGTGTGTGTGTGTGTGTGTGTGTGTGTGTGTGTGTGTGTGTGTGTGTGTGTATGTGTGTGTGTGTGTGTGTGTGTGTGTGTGTGTGTGTGTGTGTGTGTGTGTGTGTGTGTGTGTGTGTGTGTGTGTGTGTGTGTGTGTGTGTGTGTGTGTGTGTGTGTGTGTGTGTGTGTGTGTGTGTGTGTGTGTGTGTGTGTGTGTGTGTGTGTGTGTGTGTGTGTGTGTGTGTGTGTGTGTGTGTGTGTGTGTGTGTGTGTGTGTGTGTGTGAGTTTGTGTATGTGTGTTTGTGTGTATGTGTGTGTGTTTGTGTGTGTGTGTGTGTGTGTTGTATAAAGGCAACAATAAGGATTGTACAGAGCAGACAACCAACATCCCCTTATGGAGAATCACAACAGGAAAATGAATGTACATAAAGGTCCGAGGAGTTTAAAAAATTGTTATATGACGTTTGATAAGCAGGCAAAAGGATGAAAGAAAAAAGTGAGGACAAACTTTTCATAAAGATATGCTATTGTGTTTTTTAATTTTACTGATTTTGTCTTCATACATAGTAAACGTTTTTCGCAATTCTTAAGTAATAAAAACAATGAAAAAATGTTTGTTATTGTTTAAATGTAAATGTTTTACTATATGATATAATCTAAAATAAAATCGACCATCGCATCAATGTGATGAATGAAACTAATTTTGGATTTTTTTTATTTTTAATCAAAAACTGGCGCTGGCATTTAAATGGCAAGGCCAACAGGATTTTTTACGGCCAAGCATCAACTAACACTCTTTGCTTGCAGAAGTTTAATTAATTTTCTGCCAAATAGTGGTTTTTGCTGACCCAGTTATTCTTCAACTTCAAAATGAAAGATCATGAATTAATTTGCTATTTTCTTTTGTGAGTGGTACCTACTACATAATTTATTAACAAAGTAAGTATTATTAACTTTTAAAATAAATTTTTTTGTTAAAAATTTTGAGATCATACCAACTTTTTATGGCCAGAATTAAAATAATTTGTAGTATGTTCATTATTTAGGTGGTTTTAGTTATGCCTAATTATATAAAAATTGGTAATTTTTAGTCCTCTTGTAATTTTTATCTATAAGGAGCCATTAGTTGGTTCAATCCTACAAGAATTTGTTAGGTAGACCTCGAGGTATACTCGGCCCCCGAAATTTGGCAGGAAGGAGGGGCCTAGCTGGGGGGGTTTATGAAGGGGTACAAGTTCCATATGTCACGTGTGCCAAAATTTGATTTGACCAATTCAAAAGTAATTAAAAATTGTAAAACATCTATACATGTAAAAACATGTATAGCATAAATCAAACACTTTTGTGATTATTTTTCTGATTTGAGCTTCTGAAAAAAGTTATAAGCCAATTTGTACCCAAAATGGCCCTTTTTTGGCATGTACAATTTATGTTATTAAGAATTTTTTTATTAAGCCTTTTGTGACGCCTAAATCTGTGCGGGGGCCTCCAATCCGCAGGGTCACACGGATCGAACGCCAAAACGAACTCCGAATTGGAGTACAATGCCTAAGTGCTAAAGGTGTATGTCTGAACGTCTGTGTGTTCTCCCTCCGGTGGGAGGTCCGTCGCCAGAAACAGAGTCAAAGAGAGTTCGTTGTCTAAGCTGTAATTAGTAATTAGTTGTGAGATGTGTTTGGAACGATTTTTAAGGCATGATTTTACTGGTGGCCACAGAATTTATAGACCTAGGCCCTTGACAAAATACACATAACTAAAACAGCCTATGCGGAGGGAATGGCACAGGGGCGCAGCTTAGCCTAATAAGTTTTGGAAAAAGCACAAGGAAAACGTTAGAGAACTGAACCTAAGGTGGGAATTAGAAAAATGGGTGAAAAGACACCTTTGAGTTTTTGGGCCCGTTTGGCAGAAAAAGGGGGGGAAATGTGAAACTGGGGCTTTAAGCCGCTAAATAGCAAAAACGGTTCAGGATTGCGTTGCTTGGAAAACACCTAAGAGAACCCACTCGAAAGTGCTAGGAACTTAAGGGGGAGTTAGCGCCACCTATTTCCTAGCAAAAAATTAACGAACTCAATTTAAAAACTACTCTGCTCTGACGCGGCGTTGCTCCGGAGCTCAAACAGTAAAAAAGTTTTAGTCTAGTGTACGGCGGCAGGTTGGTCGTTGAGAAATCCCCCGGAGGGCTGCTCGGAATCAGACTTGGGGCCTATTGCAGGTATAAAAAAACGTCAATGATATAATAAAGTTCTCAGGGTGGAAGACAGAAATATTATTCTGCTTCAGGGGCTTCTGGTTCTTCTTGTCTGTTACCGCAGCCGAAGTCGATGTTGAAGATATAAAAACCAACGACTTTTTAATGCGGCGCCACTTATATATAAAAACAGGAACCCACTAAACCCAGGCCCCGCACGTTAGTGACTGTTTGTCACCACACGTTGAAATACTACAAAAACGACCGACCAACTGGGCGCCTAATTTGAGGCGAGCCCTGCTCCCATGAGCAACTGCGCAACACCTCATCTTAAATTAAAAACCTAAAACAAAGAATTAATAAAAAGATTTATTTTTTAAAACTTAGGGCGCTAACACGGGGTAACTAAAAAGGGGCACACGGAAAAACGCAACAACTCATGGATGCACCATATCTTCCCACCCGGACTAAAGCTGTCCCTGGCTATGGAGTATGACCGGCATTAGAATGGCGAGTCAGACTGGCAACTCCAGGAGTCGTTGCACACAGCTTGGAAGCTGGAAAATTTAAATGGGGAGGCGCTTCCCAAGCAAAGCAATAAGACACACATTTAAAAATATAGCACCTGATTAAACTATGCTTGAGCAAAACGAAAAAACAAAAAAACAAAAACAGAAAAAACTTTTTTATTTACTGGCTTAAAAAGACTAATACGTGTTTTTTTTAGAGTGCCGAAGGCTGTGGCGGAACAACCACGGGGCAAAAAAAACACTGGAACACAGCCCCCTGCCGGTGGGACAAGATTTGAATCCGACAGCACAAACTAAGGTACTAAAGTTGGCAGCTTATGCCACCGGCTAACAATTTTTTATATTATTTAACGAAAAAAAACAAAAAACAAAATTATGCGGCCACCCATTTTTAACTACTGTATAAAAATATGCGCGGGGTTAGTTTTTAGAAAATTTTTAGTAGGGGCGCAAAAATCACAACCCGCGTGCAATTAATCATTAAAATAGTCATTCACAGCCGGGGCCACCGACTTCGTCACTTTCACCGTCTTCTTCAGGGGCAGCCTTGTCGTCTGGGAGAGCCTGGACCTCGACCGGTGGTGCTGCCGGGGGGTGTGGATGAGCCGCTGGGGCACCTTGCATGTTGGCATCTTAAGTAAAGCAAATTTACTTTTTGTTATAGGTTAGAGTGGCCTGGTGGATGCCCCCGTCTTTCTGGAGCTTTGGCCCCGAGGACGATTGGTAGGTCGCCCCTGATGACGTCACCATGGATCAGCTTCCCCATGGCGCGATTCCCTGGCTGCCCATATGGCCGCATAACTATTTTCGCCACCAGCTGCCCTGGGAGTACCCCCTGCACGACGACCTTTGCGAGCTTCCCCTGACATTCAACCTTATGGACCCGAAATTCGATTGCAGAAGAATGGAATTCGGTTACACCATCTGGAATGCGCGCAATATAATGTGGCGACGTAAGTATTCTTTTGCTATGAAATTCTTTTTAATAATGTTGATACTTTTGCTGTATGCAACTCCTACCCATAGTTTGAGCTTAGGGTTTAATACAAATGCCGGTTTGACTGGGACAATAACAGGCGTAGGGGTTACATTATTATTAATATTCTTACTTAGTGTGGCAAGTGTAATAAAAGTGCGGTTAAAACAAGCAGTACCAACCTCAGCTTTAGCAAAATCAGTGTGTAAAAATTCTGTGTGTTATGCGTTGGGTGTGGCGCCTTGTAGGTGCACAGGTGTTATTAAAATTGAAAATTATTATATACGTGCATTATTTGACACCGGAGCTACCTGCTCCATTCTTTCAGTTAAAATGGCAGAGCTTCTTCCCCAGGTGAACTTCAAGCCTTTCGCCAGCCAACCAGCGATGTCCTTGTCTGGAGCTCTGGATTTTGTCGCTACTGGTGAGGTGAATCTGGAAATCGGTGGGATTAAGGTACGGGCTGAGATGAATGTCCAGGAGGGTTGTCCTATGGAAGTGCTCCTCGGACGTCCTCCATGGACGTCCTTCAAAAGCTAGGTAAGCTAGAAATTGATTTTGACAGAGATCAAATTATTTTAGCAAATAAAGCCCTTATTCCTTTGGACCCAACTGTCGAGTACCCGGTGAGTGGTATCACGGTTTGTGCGTTGTCAACCAAAACAATTCCGGCGTGGACAAAGATGATTATCAAGGCAAGAGTCACCACACCGCTACCCCCGGAAGCTTCGATCCTTTTGGAAGAAGGCTCGCCCTCATTTCAACGTACCGGTCTCATGTTAGCCCGACTCCTGACAACCTACAGAGCCGGAACAGTTTTCATAGAAGTTCTGAATCCGACAACTGAACCCATCACCTTGCACATAGACACGACAATAGGTCAGGCGAATGCTCTTAATGAGGATTTTGTGGCAGATATCCTTGCTGACCCAGCCGATACCGACGCAGCTAGCAGACCTCAAGTATTTGGCACATCCTCAGGAACGGAACGTCCCTCGGATTTTGATCCTGTCAAAGAAATCGATTTTGATAAAGCTGATTTGGATTCTCAACAAAAGAAACGGCTAGCAGAAGTGATAAGGAAAAACAAAGATGTTTTCTCCTCAGGACCTTACTACACGGGCAGAACCTCACTTCTCAAGCATGAAATAGACATAGAAAATAATCAGCCCTACCGGCAAAAACCATACCGAGTCGCTGAAAGCCAGAAACAAGTTATTAGGGATGAAATCGACACCATGATCAAAAAAGGAGTTATTCGCAAGTCAAAAAGTCCTTTCGCGTCACCCATCGTTATCGTCAAGAAGAAAGACGGTACTAACCGTTTTTGCATCGATTATCGTGGATTAAACAAACTGACAAAAAAGGATTCTTTCCCGCTACTCCGCATTGACGAGGTCCTAGAAGCTCTAAATGGTGCTGTGTATTTTTCAACCCTGGATCTTCTTTCCGGTTATTGGCAAGTTGATTTGGAAGAGAGGGATAAAGAAAAAACTGCATTTTGTAGTCCCATGGGTGGACTGTATGAATTCAATGTATTACCTTTTGGCCTGTGCAATGCCCCTTCAACATTTCAAAGACTAATGGAATTAGTGTTAAACGGCCTTTGCTGGGTAAACTGTTTGGTATACATTGACGATATAATTATTTTCTCGAAAACCTTCCCTCAACATCTTACAGACTTGGAGATGGTATTTGATAGGCTACGCAAAGCCTCCCTGAAGTTAAAGCCGAAAAAGTGTCATTTTGGACGGAAATCAGTGGAATTTTTGGGACATGTCGTCAGTAAAGATGGAGCCCGGCCAAACCCAGCCAAAATTTCATATGTTAAAGACTTCCCTGTGCCAAAAACCCAAAAGCAAGTCCGGTCGTTCCATGGCTTAGCAAATTTCTACCGACGGTTTATTAGGAATTTTGCCAAGATAGCCAGCCCTTTGTATAAATTAATAGGAAAACGAACTCAATTTTATTGGAGTCCTGAGTGTCAAACGGCATTTGACACCCTTAAGGAAAAGCTGTGTTCAACCGACGTGTTGGCTTTCCCAGACTTCAAACGTCCCTTCCTGCTGTCAACAGACGCGTCTGAAACCGGGATTGGAGCGGTACTCTCCCAGGAATTTCCAGAAGGCGAAAGGCCTATTGTGTATGCAAGTTGGAATTTCAATTCAGCAGAGAAGAATTACACCCCGATAGAGCTGGTGTTAGTATGGGCCGTGAAGCATTTCAGGCCATACTTGTACGGACACGAGTTCAAGTTAACGATGGACCACGCTCTTTTGCAATATATTTTCAATAGTGGGAAATGCACTTCGGCACGACTGAAACGATGGTCTTTAATTATGAACGAGTATTCTATTACTAATTGTGAGTATAGGCCGGGTAAAGCTAATGGCAACGCAGATGCCTTGTCGCGGATTCCCCCACATGATGAGGAGGAGCCAGCGTCTCCCGATGAGGATATCCCAGAAGGTAAGTCCCCTAATATTGTTGCTTTTGCTCTTATACCGCCTGAGGAGAGAGGTCCTCTTATCGCCCTCCAGAAGGATGATCCAGATTTCGCAGATGTCTACCGCTATTTGGAAGACCGAGTGCTTCCTAAGGATAATGTCTTGCGCTGGTCGGAGAGGTATCACCTACAGGATGGAGTGCTGGTACATGAGCACCCACCAATAAGTCGCGTAAGTTCAAAGTTTCCTAATCAGATAGCACTGCCTAAGGCACGTCGAGAGGAGGCCCTACGCGCAGCTCATGACGATATTTTTGGAGGACATTTGGGAATAAAGAGAACCATTACAAACCTGGTAAGTTGTTTTTATTGGCCTAAAATGCGGAAAGAAACGGAGAGGTACGTCAATTCTTGTGTTCGATGCCTACAAAAGAAGTCGGATGCTCAACTGCCTCATCCCCCGCTCCACCACATTAAAGTAAGTCAAATTTTTGATACAATCGGCATGGATACTTTAGGTCCTATGAAGATGACTATTTGAGGGAACAAATACATTCTTGTCGTTACAGAATATGTCTCCCAGTTTGCAATGTGCTTCCCTATTCCCAACCAAAAAGCTGAAACTATCGCACGAATCCTATTGGAACAAGTCATAGCAGTACATGGATGCCCAGCTGAAATTCTCACGGATCAAGGAACCAACTGCCGGAGCAACATTATTGTGGAAGTCTGTAAAATTGCTTTAGCCAAAAAGATTTTCACCACCCCCTATCATCCACACTGCAATGGTTTAACTGAACGATTCAATAAAACACTCTGTGAAATGCTTACACACTACGTCAATGAGCACCATACCGATTGGGATTTCGCTCTTCCCTTTGTCACATCCGCCTACAATAGATCGCCTCAGGAATCTACCAAAGAAAGCCCATTTTATTTAATTTATGGACCGGACATTCGCGTCCCCATAGATGCCAAATATCAGCAATTCCGCACACCTTATAATGATTTTGAAGACGACTACATCCAGCACGCAAAGGTGACAATGAGGGAAGCGCGGGATATGGCTGTCCGCAATTTGGGAGTCGCCCAGCAGAGACAAAAAAGAAATTATGATAAAAAGGTTTGCCAAAAAGCGATAAAGGTTGGAACTTTGGTACTCAAATACAATCCCTCAGGTAAGCCACAGAGTTGTTCAAAATTTTTATGCAAATGGGTAGGGCCGTACAAAATAGTTTCAATAAATAAAAGGTTTGGTACCGCTGAAATAGAATTGGTTGATTCTGGGAACCCCAAGACAGAGCGAGTAAATTTACAGCAACTTAAAGTATACAAGGCTAGGAATGGGCCAGCTTCAGACATAAAACCGCCAGTTTCTTGACGTACCTCTCCGTTTCCTTCCGCATTTTAGGCCAATAAAAACGTCTTACCAAGTTTGTAATGGTCCTCTTTATCCCTAAATGTCCTCCAAAAATATCGTCGTGGGCTGCGCGTAGGGCTTCCTCTCGCCGTGCCTTGGGCAGTGCTATTTGATTAGGAAACTTTGAACTTACGCGACTTAAGTGTGGGTGCTCATGTACCAGGACTCCATCTTGTAGGTGATACCTCTCCGACCAGCGCAGGACATTTTGCTGACGGGCTTTATCCTTAGGAAGTACTCGGTCTTCCAGGTAGCGGTAAACGTCCGCGAAATCGGGATCATCCTTCTGGAGAGCTATAAGAGGACCTCTCTCCTCGGGCGGTATAAGAGCAAAAGCAACAATATTAGGAGACTTACCTTCGGGAATATCCTCATCGGGAAACTCTGGCTCCGCCTCTTCAGGTGGGGGTATCCGCGACAAGGCATCTGCATTCCCATTAGCTTTACCCGGTCTATACTCGCAGTTAGTTATGGAATATTCATTCATTATTAAAGACCATCGTTTCAGTCGTGCCGAAGTGCATTTCCCACTGTTGAAAATGTACTGCAAAGGGGCGTGGTCCGTCGTTAACTTGAACTCATGTCCATAAAGGTATGGCCTGAAATGCTTCACGGCCCATACTAGCGCCAGCGCCTCGCGCTCTATCGGGGCGTAATTCTTCTCTGCTGAATTAAAATTCCGACTTGCGTATGCAATAGGCCTTTCGCCTTCTGGGAATACCTGGGAGAGCACCGCTCCAATCCCGGTTTCGGACGCGTCCGTTGACAGCAGGAAGGGACGTTTGAAGTCTGGGAAAGCCAACACATCGGTTGAACACAGCTTTTCCTTGAGGGTATCAAATGCAGTTTGACACTCGGGACTCCAATAAAATCGAGTTCGTTTGCCCATCAATTTATACAAAGGGCTGGCTATTTCGGCAAAATTCCTAATGAACCGTCGATAGAAGTTTGCTAAGCCATGGAACGACCGGACTTGCTTTTGGGTTTTCGGCACGGGGAAGTCTTTAACACATGAAATTTTGCTTGGGTTTGGTCGTGCCCCATCTTTACTAACGACATGTCCCAAAAATTCCACTGATTTTCGTCCAAAGTGACACTTTTTCGGTTTTAGTTTCAGCGAGGCTTTGCGTAGCCTATCAAATACCATCTCCAAGTCGGTTAAATGTTGAGGGAAGGTTTTTGAGAAGATGATGATATCGTCAATGTATACCAAGCAATTCACCCACCGGAGGCCACTGAGGACTAACTCCATTAGCCTTTGAAAAGTTGATGGGGCGTTACACAGGCCAAAGGGTAATACATTGAATTCATACAGTCCGCCCATGGGACTGCAAAATGCAGTCTTCTCTTTATCTCTTTCTTCCAGATCAACCTGCCAATAACCAGAAAGAAGGTCCAGGGTTGAAAAATATACTGCACCATTTAGAGCTTCTAAAACCTCGTCAATGCGGGGTAGCGGAAAAGAATCCTTTTTCGTCAGCTTGTTTAGTCCACGGTAATCGATACAAAAACGGTTGGTTCCGTCTTTTTTCTTGACGATAACGATGGGTGACGCGAAAGGGCTCTTTGACTCGCGAATTACTCCTTTTTTCATCATGGTGTCGATTTCATCCCTGATAACTTGCTTTTGGCTTTCAGCAACTCGGTATGGTTTTTGACGGTATGGCCGATTATTTTCAATATCTATCTCATGCTTGAGAAGTGAAGTCCTACCTGTATCATAAGGTCCTGAGGAGAAAACGTCTTTGTTTTTCCGAATCACTTCTGCTAGTTGAACTTTTTGTTGCGAATCCAGCTCAGCTTTGTCAAAATCGATCTCTTTGACAGGGTCAAAATCTGAGGGGCGCTCCGTTCCGGAGGAGGTACCAAATGCTTGAAGTCTTTGGGTGGGATCAGTATCGGCGGGATCAGCAAGTATATCCGCTACAAAATCCTCGTTCAGAGCATTGGCCTGCCCTATTGTTGTGTCCATATGCAAGGTAATGGGTTCCGTTGTTGGATTTAAGACTTCTATAAAAACTGTTCCAGCTCTGTAGGTTGTCAGAACTCTAGCCAACATGAGTCCGGTGCGCTGAAATGAAGGCGAACCTTGTTCCAAAAGAATTGAAGCTGCTGGTGGTAGCGGGGTGGTGACTTTTGCCTTCAAAATCATCTTTGTTCTTGCGGGAATTATTCTGGTTGTCATCGCACAAACCGTGATACCGCTTACCGGATACTCAATAGCTGGGTCCAAGGGAATAAGGGCTTTATTTGCTAAAACGATATGATCTTTATCAAAATCAATTTCTAGCTTACCTAGCTTTTGAAGGACGTCTGTTCCGAGGAGCACCTCCATGGGACAGTCTACCTGAACGTTCATCTTAGCCCGAACCTTGATACCTCCGATTTCCAGGTTCACCTCGCCGGTAGCTACAAAGTCCAAAGCTCCAGATAAGGACATCGCTGGTTGGCCGGCAAAGGGCTTGAAGTTGACCTGGACCCAAAAAACGAAAAAAAAAAGTCAAGAAGTTTTTTTTTTACACCTCTGCAAAACATTTTGCCCACATACATACTGTTTTCTAAGCTTCGTTCGGTATCCGCTTGTTTAAACCGCAGTTTTGCTAATTTTACCCAATAATAGACCAATAAAAAAACCCCACGCCGCCCACCCACCACCCAAAAAAGCACAAACACCCACAAAGCCAGCCACGACCACGAGAACCCACAACCCGAACAACCACGCCCACCACCCGACACCCCCCGCCCACACCACAACGCAGCGCCAAACACGACCCACAACCCCACACACACGAACCCCGCACCACCACAACAACCACACCCCACCCCCCACACCCCACGCCTATTCGACAACCCTCGCACCAGGTCCGCGTCAACCCCACCACCAGCCAAGCCGGCGGTCCCGCTCCGCGATCCCCGGATATGAAGATCGTCCGGCACGGCCAAAGAAAACTAAACGGCCAAGCAGCCACCCCGTTTTCGCTAAAAGACCTGCATGACGACCTCGACGATTTGCAGGCGGAGATCCAACACCTGTTAGACGCGCCCAATCCCCCGAGTTGCAATGCTCCAGATCGGGAGAGGGAAGAACAGGAGAGGGAGGAGGCCCGCCGGCTTGCCCATGCGAAAAGAGGACTGAACCAGCGCAGGCCAAGCGAGCAAGTGACCGTCGTCCTGGTCTGGGAGACGACCCTATATTACCCGGACATCCGAATCCTGGAGGCAGGTTACTACGGAGTATCGACCCCGCCTTCCGTCGCCCACACCGCAGCCGGCTCCACAAGCCGTGCCAGAGCAGCCGCCATCAGCACAGGAGCAGCCCCCGGCCCAGGCCCAAGCACGCGCCGCGACGCCACCCCCTGAAAGGCGCATATTCATCGATCCTACCACCCGAGGCGATCCATTGCCTTTAAATCAGCGTGACGTTCTCCTGCCCATCTGGCAGGCGTTTTACGATCGAGCGGTAGCACATGGCCAGACTGAATGCAGTGATTTCGAACCTCCGCTAGTTTGGGAAGAAAGAGCCCGGTGGATGCCCCCTTCCTATTGGAGATTCGGCCCGAGGACGATGGGGTGGCCCCGAAGACGTTACCATGGACCAGCTCCCCGGACAATCCGCCGCCCATCTGGCCACATAATTATTTTCGTGACGCGTTGCCCTGGGAGTACCCCCTGCATGACGACCTCCGTGAATTTCCCCGGTCATTCAATCTTATGGACCCGGAATTTGACTGCAGGAGGATGGAATTCGGATACCCCATTTGGGACGCGCGCAACATTATGTGGCGACGTAAGTACTCTTTTGCCGCACATAAAAAAAAAACCCCCGACCCATAGCTTGAGCATAGGAACTAATAATAACGCGGGTTTGACTGGAACAATAACAGGCGTAGGGGTTATAATATAAATATTGGTCCTATATATTTTCGGTAAAGTTAAAGCAAAAAGTGCGGTTTAAACAAGCTACCAACGAAGCAGCAAAATCAGTATGTCAAAATTCTGTGTGTAAAAAAAAATATACGTTAGGTGTGGCGCCTTACAGGTGCACAGGTGTTATAAAAATTGAAAATTATTATATACGTGCTTTGTTTGACACTGGAGCCACTTGCTCCATTCTTTCAGTTAAAATGGCAGAACTCTTACCCCAGGTCAACTTCAAGCCCTTTGCCGGCCAACCAGCGATGTCCTTATCTGGAGCTTTGGACTTTGTAGCCACCGGCGAGGTGAACCTGGAAATCGGAGGTATCAAGGTTCGGGCTAAGATGAAACAAAGGTAGACCCAACAAAGCCTAGAAGATCTAAAAAAAAAAAAAATGATAAAGATAAATCGTTTTAGCAAATAAAGCCCTTATTCCCTTGGACCCAGCTATTGAGTATAAGCGGTATCACGGTTTGCGCAATGTCAACCAGAATAATTCCCGCAAGAACAAAGATGATTTTGAAGGCAAAAGTCACCACCCCGCTACCACCAGCAGCTTCAATTCTTTTGGAACAAAGTTCGCCTTCATTTCAGCGCACCGGACTCATGTTGGCTAGAGTTCTGACAACTTACAGAGCTGGAACAGTTTTTATAGAAGTCTTAAATCCAACAACGGAACCCATTACCTTACATATGGACACCACGATAGGGCAGGCCAATGCCCTGAACGAGGATTTTGTAACGGATATCTTGGCTGCTCCCGCCGATACTGATCCCACCCAAAGACTTCACCTCAGGCATTCGCACCACCTCAAAGAACCCCCCCCACACACCCCGTTAAAGAAACAAGATCGATTTTGACAAAAGCTGAGCTGGATCTCGCAACAAAAAGTTCAACTAGCAGAAGTGATACGGAAAAATAAAGACGTCTTTTCCTCAGGACCTTACGAAACAGGTAGGACTTCACTTCCAAAGAAGAGAAAAAAAAAGAAAATAATCGGCCATATCGTCAAAAACCATACCGAGTCGCTGAAAGCCAAAAGCAAGTTATCAGGGATGAAATTGACACCATGATGAAAAAGGGAGTAATTCGCGAGTCAAAGAGCCCTTTCGCGTCACCCATCGTTATCGTTAAGAAAAAAGACGGAACCAACCGTTTTTGCATCGATTACCGTGGACTAAACAAGCTGACGAAAAAGGATTCTTTCCCGCTACCCCGCATTGACGAAGTTTTAGAAGCCCTAAATGGTGCAGTATATTTCTCAACCCTGGACCTTCTTTCTGGTTATTGGCAGGTTGATCTGGAAGAAAGAGATAAAGAGAAGACTGCATTTTGCAGCCCCATGGGTGGACTATATGAATTTAATGTATTACCCTTTGGCTTGTGTAACGCCCCATCGACTTTTCAAAGGCTAATGGAGTTAGTCCTCAGTGGTCTCCGGTGGGTGAATTGCCTGGTATACATCGACGATATTATTATCTTCTCAAAAACCTTCCCTCAACATTTAACCGACTTGGAGATGGTATTTGATAGGCTACGCAAAGCCTCGCTGAAACTGAAACCGAAAAAGTGTCACTTTGGAAGAAAATCAGTGGAATTTTTGGGACATGTCGTCAGCAAAGACGGAGCACGACCAAACCCAAGCAAAATTTCATGTGTTAAAGACTTCCCCGTGCCGAAAACTCAAAAGCAAGTCCGGTCGTTCCACGGCTTAGCAAATTTCTATCGACGATTCATTAGGAATTTTGCTGAAATAGCCAGCCCTTTGTATAAATTGATGGGCAAACGAACTCGATTTTATTGGAGTCCTGAGTGTCAAACCGCATTTGATACCCTCAAGGAAAAGCTGTGTTCAACCGATGTGTTGGCTTTCCCAGACTTCAAACGTCCCTTCCTGCTGTCAACGGACGCGTCCGAAACCGGGATTGGAGCGGTGCTCTCCCAGGTATTCCCAGAAGGCGAAAGGCCTATTGCATACGCAAGTCGGAATTTTAATTCAGCAGAGAAGAATTACGCCCCGATAGAGCGCGAGGCGCTGGCGCTAGTATGGGCCGTGAAGCATTTCAGGCCATACCTTTATGGACATGAGTTCAAGTTAACGACGGACCACGCCCCTTTGCAGTACATTTTCAACAGTGGGAAATGCACTTCGGCACGACTGAAACGATGGTCTTTAATAATGAATGAATATTCCATAACTAACTGCGAGTATAGACCGGGTAAAGCTAATGGGAATGCAGATGCCTTGTCGCGGATACCCCCACCTGAAGAGGCGGAGCCAGAGTTCCCTGATGAGGATATTCCCGAAGGTAAGTCTTCTAATATTGTTGCTTTTGCTCTTATACCGCCCGAGGAAAAAGGTCCTCTTATAGCACTCCAGAAGGATGATCCCGATTTCGCGGACGTTTACCGCTACCTGGAAGACCGAGTACTACCTAAGGATAAAGCTCGTCAGCAGAATGTCTTGCGCTGGTCGGAGAGGTATCATCTACAAGACGGAGTCCTGGTACATGAGCATCCACACTTAAGTCGCGTAAGTTCAAAGTTTCCTAATCAAATAGCACTGCCCAAGGCACGGCGAGAGGAAGCCCGGGCAGAAAAAGGAAAAGAAAGCAAAAGAAAAAGAAAAAAAAAATAAAAAAAAAAAAAAAAAAAAAAAAATATTAAAAAAAAAAAAAAAAAAAAAAAAAAAATATAAAAAAAAAAAAAAAATAAAAAATAAAAAAATTAAAAAAAATAAAAAAAATAAAAAATAAAATAAAATATTAAAAAATTCTAACTTTGTATACCTTTAAACGCTGCAAATTAACTCGGTCCGTTTTTACGTCTCCTGGTCCAACCAACTCTATCTCTGCGGTACCGAACCTCTTGTTAATTGAAATCACTTTATATGGCCCTACCCATTTACTTAGGAATTTTGAACAACTCTGGGGCTTACCTGAGGGATTGTATTTTAACACCAATGTTCCAACCTTTATCGGTTTCCGGCACACTTTCTTATCATAATTTCTTTTCTGTCTCTGCTGGGCGACTCCCAAGTTGCGAACAGCCATGTCTCGCGCCTCGGTCATTGTCACCTTAGCGTGCTGAATGTAATCGTCTTCAAAGTCGTTATAAGGCGAGCGGAACTGTTGATATTTGGCATCAATGGGAACGCGGATGTCTCGGCCATAGATTAAATAAAAAGGGCTTTCCTTGGTGGACTCCTGGGGTGACCGATTATAAGCGGACGTTACAAACGGAAGGGCAAAGTCCCAATCTGTATGATGCTCGTTGACGTAATGGGTAAGCATTTCACAGAGTGTTTTATTGAATCGTTCCGTCAAGCCATTACATTGCGGGTGGTAGGGCGTGGTAAAGATTTTCTTAGCTGAGGCGATTTCGCAAACTTCCGCTATTATGTCACTTCGGAAATTAGTACCTTGGTCAGTGAGTATTTCAGCTGGGCAACCATGTACTGCTATAACTTGTTCCAAGAGTATCCGGGCTATGGTTTCGGCTTTTTGATCGGGGATAGGAAAACACATCGCAAACCGGGAAACATATTCTGTGACGACTAGAATGTATCGGTTCCCTCGGATAGTCATTTTCATTGGACCTAAAATATCCATGCCAATTGTATCAAAAATTTGACTTACTTTAATGGGATGGAGTGGGGGACGAGGCAGTTGGGCATCCGATTTCCGCTGTAGACACCGGTTACAGGAATTGACATACCTCTCCGTTTCCTTCCGCATTTTAGGCCAATAAAAACGCCTTACCAAGTTTGTAATGGTCCTCTTTATCCCTAAATGTCCTCCAAAGATATCGTCGTGGGCTGCGCGTAGGGCTTCCTCTCGCCGTGCCTTGGGCAGTGCTATTTGATTAGGAAACTTTGAACTTACGCGACTTAAGTGTGGATGCTCATGTACCAGGACTCCGTCTTGTAGGTGATACCTCTCCGACCAGCGCAAGACATTCTGCTGACGAGCTTTATCCTTAGGAAGTACTCGGTCTTCCAGGTAGCGGTAAACGTCCGCGAAATCGGGATCATCCTTCTGGAGTGCTATAAGAGGACCTCTTTCCTCGGGCGGTATAAGAGCAAAAGCAACAATATTAGGAGACTTACCTTCGGGAATGTCCTCATCAGGGAACTCTGGCTCCGCCTCTTCAGGTGGGGGTATCCGCGACAAGGCATCTGCATTCCCATTAGCTTTACCCGGTCTATACTCACAGTTAGTTATGGAATACTCATTCATTATTAAAGACCATCGTTTCAGTCGTGCCGAAGTGCATTTCCCACTGTTGAAAATGTACTGCAAAGGGGCGTGGTCCGTCGTTAACTTGAACTCATGTCCATAAAGGTATGGCCTGAAATGCTTCACGGCCCATACTAACGCCAGCGCCTCGCGCTCTATCGGGGCGTAATTCTTCTCTGCTGAATTAAAATTCCGACTTGCATATGCAATAGGCCTTTCGCCTTCTGGAAATACCTGGGAGAGCACCGCTCCAATCCCGGTTTCGGACGCGTCCGTTGACAGCAGGAAGGGACGTTTGAAGTCTGGGAAAGCCAACACATCGGTTGAACACAGCTTTTCCTTGAGGGTATCAAATGCGGTTTGACACTCAGGACTCCAATAAAATCGAGTTCGTTTGCCCATCAATTTATACAAAGGGCTGGCTATTTCAGCAAAATTCCTAATGAACCGCCGGTAGAAATTTGCTAAGCCATGGAACGACCGGACTTGCTTTTGAGTTTTCGGCACGGGGAAGTCTTTAACACATGAAATTTTGCTTGGGTTTGGTCGTGCTCCGTCTTTGCTGACGACATGTCCCAAAAATTCCACTGATTTTCTTCCAAAGTGACACTTTTTCGGTTTCAGTTTCAGCGAGGCTTTGCGTAACCTATCAAATACCATCTCCAAGTCGGTTAAATGTTGAGGGAAGGTTTTTGAGAAGATGATAATATCGTCGATGTATACCAGGCAATTCACCCACCGGAGACCGCTGAGGACTAATTCCATTAGTCTTTGGAAAGTCGACGGGGCGTTACACAGGCCAAAGGGTAATACATTAAATTCATACAGTCCACCCATGGGGCTGCAAAATGCAGTCTTCTCTTTATCTCTTTCTTCCAGATCAACCTGCCAATAACCAGAAAGAAGGTCCAGGGTTGAGAAATATACTGCACCATTTAGGGCTTCTAAAACTTCGTCAATGCGGGGTAGCGGGAAAGAATCCTTTTTCGTCAGCTTGTTTAGTCCACGGTAATCGATGCAAAAACGGTTGGTTCCGTCTTTTTTCTTGACGATAACGATGGGTGACGCGAAAGGGCTCTTTGACTCGCGAATTACTCCCTTTTTCATCATGGTGTCAATTTCATCCCTGATAACTTGCTTTTGGCTTTCAGCGACTCGGTATGGTTTTTGACGGTATGGCCGATTATTTTCTATATCTATCTCATGCTTGAGAAGTGAAGTCCTACCTGTATCGTAAGGTCCTGAGGAAAAGACGTCTTTATTTTTCCGTATCACTTCTGCTAGTTGAACTTTTTGTTGCGAATCCAGCTCAGCTTTGTCAAAATCGATCTCTTTAACGGGGTCAAAATCTGAGGGGCGCTCCGTTCCGGAGGTGGTACCAAATGCCTGAAGTCTTTGGGTGGGATCAGTATCGGCGGGAGCAGCCAAGATATCCGTTACAAAATCCTCATTCAGGGCATTGGCCTGCCCTATCGTGGTGTCCATATGTAAGGTAATGGGTTCCGTTGTTGGATTTAAGACTTCTATAAAAACTGTTCCAGCTCTGTAAGTTGTCAGAACTCTAGCCAACATGAGTCCGGTGCGCTGAAATGAAGGCGAACTTTGTTCCAAAAGAATTGAAGCTGCTGGTGGTAGCGGGGTGGTGACTTTTGCCTTCAAAATCATCTTTGTTCTTGCGGGAATTATTCTGGTTGTCATCGCGCAAACCGTGATACCGCTTACCGGATACTCAATAGCTGGGTCCAAGGGAATAAGGGCTTTATTTGCTAAAACGATATGATCTTTATCAAAATCAATTTCTAGCTTACCTAGCTTTTGAAGGACGTCCGTTCCGAGGAGCACCTCCATGGGACAGTCTACCTGTACGTTCATCTTAGCCCGAACCTTGATACCTCCGATTTCCAGGTTCACCTCGCCGGTGGCTACAAAGTCCAAAGCTCCAGATAAGGACATCGCTGGTTGGCCGGCAAAGGGCTTGAAGTTGACCTGGGGTAAGAGTTCTGCCATTTTAACTGAAAGAATGGAGCAAGTGGCTCCAGTGTCAAACAAAGCACGTATATAATAATTTTCAATTTTTATAACACCTGTGCACCTGTAAGGCGCCACACCTAACGTATAACACACAGAATTTTGACATACTGATTTTGCTAAAGCTTCGTTCGGTACCGCTTGTTTAAACCGCACTTTTGCTAACTTTACCGCAATAAATAGGACCAATATTAATATTATAACCCCTACGCCTGTTATTGTTCCAGTCAAACCCGCGTTATTATTAGTTCCTATGCTCAAGCTATGGGCGGGGGTTACTCTCATTAACAACATTATCAATATAAAAAAGAATCGCAAGGCAAAAGAGTACTTACGTCGCCACATAATGTTGCGCGCATCCCAAATGGGGTATCCGAATTCCATCCTCCTGCAGTCAAATTCCGGGTCCATAAGATTGAATGACCGGGGAAATTCACGGAGGTCGTCGTGCAGGGGGTACTCCCAGGGCAACGCGTCACGGAAATAATTATGCGGCCAGATGGGCGGCCAAGGAATTGTCCCACGGGGAAGCTGGTCCATGGTAACGTCTTCAGGGGCCACCCACCAATCGTCCTCTGGGCCGAATCTCCAATAGGAAGGGGGCATCCACCGGGCTCTTTCTTCCCAAACTAGCGGAGGTTCGAAATCACTGCATTCAGTCTGGCCATGTGCCACCGCTCGATCGTAAAACGCCTGCCAGACGGGCAGGGGAACGTCACGCTGATTTAAAGGCACTGGACCGCCTCGGGTGGTGGGATCGATGAATATGCGCCTTTCAGGGGGTGGCGTCGCGGCGCGTGCTTGGGCCTGGGCCGGGGGCTGCTCCTGCGCTGGTGGCGGCTGCTCTGGCACGGCTTGTGGAGCCGGCTGCGGTGTGGGCGACGGAAGGCGGGGTCGATACTCCGTAGTAACCTGCCTCCAGGGATTCGGAATGTCCGGGTAATATAGGGTCGTCTCACCAGACCAGGGACGACGGTCACTTGCTCGCTTGGCCTGCGCTGGTTCAGTCACTCTTTTCGCATGGGCAAGCCGGCGGGCCTCCTCCCTCTCCTGTTCTTCTCTCTCCCGATCTGGAGCATTGCAACTCGGGGGATTGGGCGCGTCTAGCAGGTGTTGGATCTCCGCCTGCAAATCGTCGAGGTCGTCATCGCACGGGGGTCTTTTAGCGAAAACGGGGACCTTGAGCTGCTTAGGCCGCTTAGCTCTCTTTGGCCGCGCTGGTCGATCTTCATATACCGGGGATCGCGGAGCTGGGACCGCCGGCTTGGCTGGTGGTGGGGTTGACGCGGACCTGGTGCGAGGGTTGTCGAATAACTGGCGAGGCGGTGGTGAGAATGTAGAGGACGACGTTGTAGATGAGGATGGTGGCCGCCTCCTAGGTGATCGGTACTGGGTGAACGTTGCCGGGAGTTCTGCCGCCTGCTGGCGCTGGGCCAGGAGTTCCTGCTGGGAACGGTACGGTTCATCAGCGCGTTGGCGAATTGGTAGCGTAGCCTCCACAGAGCCGGGCGGAAAAACGGGGTGAAATCCGGGCGGTAACGAATCGAAGACGACGTGACGACTCCTGCCCCTCCCCACCACTCTGTAGAAGGGTTGTAGCGGCGGGATTCCTCCTAACTGGTGGGGAATACGGATCGGACTGGGGCTTTTAGGCTTAGGCGACGGTGCTTTTGGTTCCTCCTTTTTGGCAGGGACAACAGCTTTTACCTCTTCCGCTTTAGGGGCCGGCGGCGGGGTGGTGGATCGCGACGCGGGGGCTGACGCGGCTGCTACTGCCTCAGAAGCGGGTGACTGTTCCCGGGAGGGTACATTTCCAAAACGCACTGCTAGTCGACTACGCTGACGCTTACGCACACCTCTAGCTCCTTTCGACAAAGATCGATGGCGTTGATTATCGGACATAGCGGGGAATGTCGGGTCGGTATCTAAACGGACAAAAGCCACTAAGTGCGGGTTTGACTGAGTTTCCGCGCTACTTAAGGTGGGACCAAACATTGCACTCGCTTCGCCCGCGGCTAGACGACTAGAACTTAATAATAGTGCAGGGGGGCGCTTACACACGCTTTTGTTTTTACCCCTTACGTTTTGGAAATTTGAAGCCAGCATTTGTTCGTTATAGAAAGCGTGTGCAGATGCCACACCCTGCGGACCCGGCCGCTCATTCATGTAGTCAGAGGAGTCGCTACGGTCCCAAGCCATAGTTTGTGCGAACGCCGATCCATAAGCCGTACTACCCCTAGTAAAGCTTTCGGAAAGGATTTGCGCATCTGAGACCGTAGGGGCTCTGCTGTCTACCACACTTAACACATTATTATTACCCATTTCTGTAACTTGTGGAGGGGTTGGGGTAACACCACTCGGCTGCCAAGTTACAGCATGCACATTCATACCATTTGCACTCGCACTGGACTGACCCTGCGCGCCAACATATTTCACGTTATTATCATTATAAGCAACATTATGACCGGGGGCTGGTGTTTTCCAGGAATCCATGTGCGCGGGTCGTCGTGGGCCGTTAAACCGGGGGTTTTGTTGACTACCCGAATTTTGATTGGCATTAAACCTTTTATTACCGTTACCACGGTTACCACTAAAAGTACCACGGTTGCTACGACCGCGCTGATTATTTTGATAATTTTGATTACGACCGCCACGCCAGCTAGGATTCCTGGGACGACCGTTTCCTTGAGGGTTTGTTTTTTCAGAACACTCAGATTGAAAATGCCCTACCCTCTTACAGAAATCGCATATGGGGGTCCCTCCGACCGTCCACCGGTCCCGGTCTTCTTCGCGCCTGGCTTGGAATGCGGGGGTACTGCGGCTTTCCGCCCCTTGGGTGGTTGGAGCAGGGGGAGCCCTCCACTCAGTAGCCGGGGGGGTTGCTTGAGCGAAAACTTGTTTTTGTGAGTTTTGACCTGATGCCGCGGTATTTTGAACTACGTTTGCCTGATGCGGCTGGCTCGAGCAACCACTCAAGTCTGAAATTTGGGAATCGTTAGCCGGGTAGGTTGCTAAAGCCATTTCAGCTTCTTTAACCAATCCTTCCGCTCTCATTGCCAAGTCCACAGCTTCGTCGAAGGTGGCTGGTCGTTCCCGGAGTCCAAACTTTGCCTTGATTTTGGGAAGTAAACCTGTCCAAAAAAGTCTAGTTTTTACCTCCTCCCAATTTCCGGCAGCACCACCGTCTCCACTTTCCAATTGGGCAGCGTTTGCGAGGAGTCCCATCTGGCCTGAATACTCCGAGACTGATTCGTTGATGGCCTGTTTCCTACGATATAATAAATCAGTAGTTGAACCTACCATGTGTTCCAATTTGCGGGTGAGAGCCTTTACCACTTGTCTGTAATCGTTCTTGACTCCCAATGGCAGTCCATTATACGCAGTCATCGCGGCTCCTTCAAAGTACCCGGGAAGCATGCCGACACGGTCTTCCTCGGGGACTCCTGCATAAAGACACATACGATTAAATTTATCTAGCCACATGCTAAAGGGTTGGGTTCGGTCTTCCCCCCTAAAAATACCCAACTGAACGGGGTTTGGCAAAGCAGTTTTGCGCTGGGGTACCCGAACTCCCTGCAGAGCTCCAGAAGCTGCCGACTGATTGTCCCGGTCTGTGACCAGGGAAATTCTGTTTCCGGGCTCTGGTTCATTCGGGGACCCTCTATTTAGCTCGCATTTTTGACTTTTAGACTGCCTTTCCGGCAAAGCGCAGGAGTATGGGGTGGGTACCTCCTCGGGGGTCGCAGCCTGGGGTTTCCCCTCCAAACCCAACTTACTCACGTCCGACGCGATCCTTGCGGTCTTTTCCTCTGTCAGAAGTTGCACACATTTGGTCATGACGTCGAGGGCTTTTTGTACTGTTTCCAGAGTTGTCGCCGCTGCAGAATCTGAAACTTTCTGAGAAACATATATGTCCGGGGGTGCACATGCAGTCATGCAATTTTGCTTATGAACAAAACTACCCTCCCTTCCGTTGTGGGTATTAACCTGCTCAGGTTGTTCTCCTCGCGAAAAGGGGTCTATCCCTGTCTCTCGACGTTCCAGTAAATCCAAATCTTCAGTTGTGAGCCCTTGAGTGTTCCGGTACACCTCCGGAACCAAAGGGGCGGAAAGGGGAGGATTCGGTCCGAAGAACTCCTCCTCCTCTTCCCCATTTTGCGCTAAAACTGAAGATCCGGGAGGCACTGGGATTCGATGACGAGGATTTACCCGTTTAGGTGAGTGAAACAATGATGCATGTTGCATATGTATGGTTCCCGGACGGCCCGAATCATGCAGTTCGGGTGCGCCCATCGACCGTGTTTGTGTCTGTCCCTTCTTACGCATTTGTTCTTTTAGATAGGCCGACCGCCGTCGACGGTAACCGACACGCCTCAACGAACGAGAACCCAAATTCCTGCCGTCTTCCTGGGTATCGTCCGGGGAGGAGTAGTCGGATTCCGACGATGACCAATCGGTCCGATAACTGCGAGGATTTCGCGCCAACCCCGCCGGTCCAGTCACGCCAAAATTTGACGGGCTAAAACCAGCTTGGGCCGGGAGAACCACAGGCGCCCCTGCGATTGCCCGTGCTTCCCGCCGTGAGCCAGTACTCTCAGCACTACTTAACATTTTAAACTCCGGAGCTGAGAGCGCAGAGTTTCCCGAAATTTTTGCCTATGGCTATCTTAGAGGAGCCACCCCGTTACTCTGCACCTGACCACAGCTGGGGGGTAGGGACAGGGAACCTAACTACTGCCAAAAAGTGACCGACGATTTTAACCAAACAATATTTTTTAAAAAGAAAACGACCGGTTGATTTTTATACCTAACTCACGCGTGGGAGACCAAAAGAGAGCCCTCTGAGTGCCCTTGTGCAAGCAACACTCCGCCCCAAGCCAAAACTCGCTTTTGCGTTCGACCGGAAGCCCTACACCGGTTCAGGCTTTTAACCAAGCCCCGTTTACAAGGCTCCAGTTATGTGACGCCCAAATTTGTGAGGGGGCTTCCAGTCCAAGGGGTCACACGGATCGAACGCCAAAACAAGTTCCGGTCTGAAGAGAAGTGTTTGTGTTTAAGATGTATGTATGTCTGTTTGTCTGTGTGCTCTCCCTCCGGTGGGAGAACCGTCGCCAAAGACAGAGTTAGGAGTTCACAAAAATAACTAAATTAATAATTAGTAATGTTTTGCGTTTAACAAGCTTAAAAAGGCATGTGTTTACTGGCGGCCACAAAATTCATAATACCGAGGCCCTTTACACGTTACACAAAACTAAAAACAGCCTAACATGGGCAAACGGCACGGGGCGCGACTTAGCCTAAGAAAAATGTTTGGAAAAATGCGCGGGAACGTTAAAACTTAACCTAAGGAGGGTTGCGAAACTGGGTGAAAAGACACCTTTGAAATTTTAGGCCTTTTTGGCAAAGGGGGAAAAACTTAAGCAAAAAGTTGGCTTTTAGCCGCGTTACAATTTAAACGTAAAAACCTGCGCTGTTTTGGAAACGCCAGAAAGGGAAACCCGCCGGAAAGAACCAAGGGAACTAAACGGGGGTTAGCGCCTGCTTAATTTTGCTACTAAAGAAAACGAACTCTAAAAATCTAACTCTGCTCCGACGCGGTGTTGCTCCGGAGCTCAAACAGTAAAAAAGTTATAGTCTAATGTTCGACAGCCGGTTGGTCGCTTGAGATTCCCACGTAGGACTGCTCGGAACCAAACTAGGGGCCTAACGTAGATATAAAAATATTTTTGCAAAATATAACCAAATCTCAGGGTGGAAGACAGGAATAGGTTCCTGCTTCGGGGCCAACTGGTTCTTCTCGTTTGGTTTCCCGCAGCCGTCTAATTTTTTGAAGATATAAAAACCACGACTTTTTAAAGCGGGAGCTGGTTTTATATTAATGAAAAGGCCACTAAACCCCGGCCCCGCGCGTGGTGACTGATTAGCACCGCGCGTTGAATTACCGCAAAAACAACCGACCAACCGGGCAAGTAATTTGAGGCGAGCCCCGCTCGCATGAGCAACCGCGCAACACCGCGTTTAAATTTAAAAACCTAAAACAAGAAATTTAATAAAAAGATTTATTTAAAAAACCTAAGGCGCTAACACGGGGGACAAAAACTGGGCGAATACGAAAAACGCAACGAACCATGGACTCGCCATAATATTTCCCCCCCCCCCCCCACCGGCAGTTTTAGGTTCTCTAAGTTTTTAGCTTCTGATGATAATTTTCACTGATTGTGTTTTAAAGAGGCATGTTTTATAATAGCTAATAAAAATAGTTCG
This sequence comes from Microlaimidae sp. YZB2_3, assembly GCA_030248175.1. Classification (NCBI taxonomy): domain Eukaryota; kingdom Metazoa; phylum Nematoda; class Chromadorea; order Desmodorida; family Microlaimidae; species Microlaimidae sp. YZB2_3. The sequence continues at coordinate 32,989 of JASAMX010028691.1, forward strand.
AAATTACTTAATATTCATTCCACCGAAATATGTAATATAGTTCCAAATGTGTACAATGTTTTACTTAGTAAATTAACTTTAGAGTAGACTTACGTTGTGTTTGAAACTGTGTTTTTAATAACTGTATTGTTTTATCTGACATATTTTTATTCTTATTTTTTCAAAAAATTTATTGTTTTTCTGTGTTTTCAAAAATTTTTGTATTTCTCACAACTGAATCTCATTTAATTAATCTCTTGTTCTGTTTTTTCATGTTTATAACATTTTTATTTGTTGTTGTCTATTTATTTTTTCTTCTTCGGCGCGTTTTATTTTATTTTATTTTTGGATAGGTCTTTTATAAATCTTATACCTTAGCTTGTTAGCTTTATGTTCCGTGGCTTTAGTATTAATGTCTTTTTCTTGTTTTAGTCCCTTGACGAAGACCTGTGTTTTGCAGCGTCGAAACGTCGGTTTTATTTATTTGGTTGAAATAAACCGTTTTAAAATTATGCCTGTTAGCCAAGCATTTCAGCAATATAATTTGAATTATGACACCTCAGGCATCTCTAAAGGATTTCGACAATGTTTAAGAATTCGCTTTGGCCATGAAGCGGTCTACAAATTCAATTCTCTACTGCGATGGAACATAAAACTAGCAAACTTACGTTGTCGAATAAAATTTCTCAAAAATTGCAAATCTTTTAATATATTTCCAAAATTTGTCACAGACATTTTTGCTTCTTTTCTTAAGTCGGCTGGTTCGAATAGTAAAAGAACAATTCATTTTTCCAAATTTTCAATCCTTAAGGCGTGTATTCGTGACTCTTATATTTCTGAAGCAAAATTGAGAAAATCCTTAACTTCTACTGTCTTATTCTTTAAAGATTTGTCCGATGACTCTATTTTATCAACTGTCTTATCTTTTGGAAAAAGTCGATATTTGGGAACCTACCACAAGGCTAAACTCAGAACTGATAAAAAATTTCAGAATCTCCATTTTCAAAATTTTGGTTATTTTTTAAATAACACTAGTATCTGGCCTGATAAGAAATTTCGTAACTCTGTTATTGTTAACACAACTTCTATCAATTTTACCGAAGCAGAATTAGACGTTTTAGCCTGTGGGCCTAAGTTTTGTTTACCACCAAAACGTGTACCTATTTTGGAAACTCTAAGTACGGTTGAATCAACACTTCAAAAAACTAAAAACGTAGATGCACATATTCCTATCGATTCTTTTAGAGCTCAAGTTACAACATGTTTAAAAAATAGTGCGGTTAAATGTAATAAGTTTTCTACGGTTTATAATAAATTGCAAGTGGTAGTATCTGATTTAAAAAAAAAGCAAGGGACGATGATTTAGTATTTGTAGCCGCCGACAAAGGTTCTAAAACCGTAATTTTACAAAAAGCTTCTACTTTAACAAAATGTCGGCCCATTTTTCCAATTCAAATTTATTTACAAATGTTTCTAAAGCCAAAATTAAGTCTGCATATACCGAAACAAAAGCTGTGCTTTTTTCATTTTTATCAGCCAGTATTATTATGAGTGTTTTACCTAGTTTTGATAGAAGTATTATTCCTAACCCGTACGGTTTGATCAAAGTACATAAGGCCAATCTTCCTATTAGAGTCATAACGCCCATGTATGGTTCCATGTTTTATAATATTGCTAAAAAGTTAGACGCTGTTTTAAAACCTTCGGTTCAGTTATTAGAATATAGAATCTCATCAGTTGCTAGTTTTATTTCTGACCTTAGGAATGTTTTTATAAAGCCTAGTTATTTTATGACAAGCATTGATGCTGTTTCGTTGTTTGATAATGTGGACACTAGTTTTATTATTAATAGTTTACCTAATATTTTGTGTAAGTCTGAAAGATTTTGGCGCGAATCTGTTCCGTTTTTTTCATCTGTACCCATAGCTACTATAGTTGATTTATTTAAGTGTGTTTTAAATAACAGTTTTCTTAAATTTGATAATGTTTTGCTTAGCCAAAATTGTGGAGTGCCCATGGGAAATCCTATTTCGGTAGCTGTTAGTGATTTGTATTTAGGTGTTTTAGAGTCAGAGTTTATTAATATTGCGTGTCCGCTTGTTTTAAGACCTGTTTTTTATCGAAGGTATATTGATGATGTTTTTATTTTATTTGATTTGAAAGTTCCATATTTTAATGCTGAAGCTATGTTGAATGCTTTTTTATTTGAGTTTCATGAGTTTCTTAGGCACACAAAGATTCGTTTTACTTCTGAGTTTGAAAGTTTTAAGTCTTTGCCTTTTCTCGACTGTCTTATTAAGCGATCTGATAACGAAATTGAAGTAGAAGTTTATCGCAAACCTACTCATTCCAATAGGTATATTTCAAAATATTCATTCGTTCCCAATCAATATTTATCTTGTACACTAAATACTTTAAAACTTCGTGCCCTACGATACTGCACTAATTCAATTTCGTTAAAAGAAGAGTTTAATTTTTTGTATGACGTTTTTGTAAATAAGCATGGTTATAGTAAAGAATTTATTGCCAAGTTTTTTGATTTATCCTGTCTTAAGTCTGGTTGTAGTCCACCGCCTCCACCAAAAATTGGCCTTCCTTCCATTATTCTGCCTTATTTCGGTCAAACGTCTTATTCCTTAAAACGCATCCTAAATAACGCCGGTTTCTCAACTTTTTTTCACTCCCCACCCACATTGCGCTCCCATTTATTTTACTTAACCAATTTCTCTCAGTCCGAAAATTTAACTAGAAATAATATTGTTTACTTATTATGTTGTGATATGTGTGACTCGTTTTATATTGGGCGTAGTCAGCGTGAATTTTCGGTCGGGTTTTCTGAACACCGACGTGCTGTTAACAGCACTTCCAAAGACAGTGGACTCTCAGGAATATCGCTACACAGTCGAATCACTGGGCACAGTTTTTTTTCCAAGTTTTTAGCTTCTGATGATAATTTTCACCTGTTTTAAATTTTTAGCTACTCTAATGATAATTCCAAAGTTACCGATTGTGTATTAATAAATGTTTTTTTTTTTTTTTTCTATGACATATTTTTATTCTTATTTTTTTAAAGTTTTTTTTTTGTTTTTTAAATCTCTTTTGAATAATCTCTTGTTCTGTTTTTTCATGTTTATAACATTTTTATTTGTTGTTGTTTATTTTTTCTTCTTCGGCGCGTTTTATTTTATTTTTGGATGCAGGTTTTTTATAAAGAATCTTATACCTTAGCTTGTTAGTTTTATGTTCCGTGGCTTTAGTATTAATGTGTTTTTCGTGTTTTAGTCCCTTGACGAAGACCTGTGTTTTGCAGCGTCGACACGTCAGTTTTATTTATTTGGTTGAAATAAACCGTTTTAAAATTATGCCTGTTAGCCAAGGATTTCAGCAATAAAATTTAAATTATGACACCTCAGGCATCTCTAAAGGATTTCGACAATTATCTACATTTATTCCTGCGTTTTTAATGTTTTCAAAATTTTTTCAAACCCCCCCCCCCCGAAACTACAATCCGCCTTCCTCCCCCCCCCAAAAAAATAAAACCCTGGGTACATTTCGACAGAACAAATAGGTAATTTTTTTCAATAAATGTAAAATTTAAAAAAGAAGCTGCTAGTATAGCAGAATTTTTTAAAAATTTAAATGTAAAAAATTTGGGCAGATTAACTATACATGAGCATGAACCGGGAAGCTAGGGGGTGGCTTGGCTACCTCTGGTAAATGACCCTTTAAAAGCTAGGAGGGGGTCCAAAGGGGGGTTTGTACTCCCCCCCCCCCTCCCCCCATAAACGTTTTTTTTTTTGGGAGGGAGGCAAAGGGGTCCACCCTCCACCCCTAGAGCCAAAATTTCTGACCCCCCTGGTAAAAATTGAATCAGGGCCCCCTTCCTATTAAAGCTCAAGAGCCGTCCGGCCTGACTCCTTCCCTCCTCACTCCCTCCCATATTACAAGTATAAGTTTTATTTACTGTCAAAAACATGGTTTTTTAGTAAATAATAGCGTTTAAATACACTTTTGAGGCCTAAATAGGCTGTTTTAGAATATAAAATTCAATACTAGACCTAAAAACACTTTACTTACTGATTAAAAAAAAACTCTGTTAAAATACTCAAACCCCCTGGACGCTGGACCCTCCTAAATTTGAAATCTTGCACCCTAGGTCGCCCTATAAAGTCAGGGCGGTATGGACCTCCTGAACCCCCTTAAAAAGTTTTGGCCTTCCACCCAAGGGTGGTCCTCCCCCCTGGCGGACCAAACCAAAAATATCTATGCCCCCCAACATATAAAGGGGGTTGACCTGGGGTAAACCACTTTAAAATCTAAAGGGGTGGGGGGGTCCAGTTTTAAAACAAAGTTAAAAGTTTCCAAATAAAGTTTAAATCATTGATTCAGGGTTTTTAGCACTAATATAAAATTTTAACACCAAAATAGGCTTTTTAAGAAGTTAGGAAGGGAAAAAAAGGGAGTCGATTGAGAATTCCAGAGAGGGGTAGGGAGCTTGAAATGCTATAAAAAGGGCTTTTTGACCTAAAATTAGCGTTTTTTTAATTATTTTTTTTAAATTGAAAAAGGATATGAATAATATGCACTTTGGAACTATATGGGTTAAAATTTGTTTTTTGGATTTTAATTCCCTTGCCCCCTTCTTTATCCAAATTTAACCACCCTCACTCGGGACCAATATGCTTAAGTATGGCTCAGGGCGCAAATGCAGCCACTTTCTAAATTATAATTAAACACTAAAAAAATTTTTTAACTAAACAAAGAACAATTAAATTTTTTAATAGGATTAAAATTCAAAAGAAACTTCTGGGGGTACTTGAGCAGCATAACAGCCAAGAAGGAGGCGATGCCAATTACTCTTTAGATTGTGATTCAGACCCATAGGTGGGCAGGAGGGTTATACCCCCCCCCCCAAAAAAAAAAAAAATCCCGATTATAACCAACACCCCCTCCTCCTAAATTTTGGAGGTACCCTGGAAACCACCCCCCCCCAAAAAAAAAAATCCCGATTATAACCAACACCCCCTCCTCCTAAATTTTGGAGGTACCCGGCAAACCACCCCCCCCCCCCCTCCTAAAATTTGAGGGGTCTCAGTACTAAAACGCTAAAAATGGGGTATTTGACATATACCCCCAAAACAACTTTAAACTATACCCCCCAAATTTTTGGGGTTGGATATACACCCCCAAAATCCGGGAGGCTGCCCACCTATGTTCAAACCTGTGCACGGTCTGGAAATGCCCCCTCCCACTCCCCCCTTTGTCCAAAAATTAAAAAGTGCCGAAAAATTATGGCGCCATTTTTGACCTATTATGACCAATTTTTTGCAGTTTTTAGCCTATTTCAATGCTTTTTAAGCCGTTTTAGACTTATTTTCACTTATATTTCGCTTTTTTTACTTTTTTTCTTTTTTCCTTCTTGTTTTTTTTCCGTTTTCTCTTTCTTTCCTGCTTGCCCCTATCCCCTGTTTAAAAAACGTTGCCCCCTGTTTTGGAATTGTCCCTTCTAATAAAACCACAAGGAAAGTGCACACGTCTGGTAATTTAAAACTAAAACAATTTTTAAATTTTTTAATAAGGTTCAAATTTAAATAAAAAACCAATCAATAGAAAGAAAGTTTACAAAAAAACTTCCTTCAAAACTAATTCATTAACAAATTCTTAATTAAAAATTAACAAATTTTAATAAATTCACCAGTTATTATAATAAAAATTTCATATACAACCAAGGTCAAATCACGGACAGCAAACCATGTGAGACATCTTAACAACAAAATAAAAGTTTAAAATTATTTTATATTTTATAATTGCAAATTTTTATCCAATCAATGTTTTGATTTTAAAATCAAATTGTAATTTTACCCTATTGAATTAATCAATAGAAAATTGAATAATTGAATTTAAATAATAATAATAATTATAATAATAAAGTGACATTTGTTAAAAAGCCCAAACAAGACATTATTTTTAAAAAAAAGTCAATCAAGAAAGACAAAAAATGAAGCTCAAACAGAGGGGTTGGCAACAAAAAAAGGAAAAAAATCTTTTTTAACCATCCCGCGCAAACAAAAGCATGATTAGAAGCAGAAAATCACTCTCAAAAAATGTAATTTGTCACTAAGTGAATAAGTGATCATTTTATCAAAACTTTAGGATAATTTTCCATTTTTTTTTAATTTTGAAACTGAACCAAAAAGGGCCCTAGAGGGGGCAATAAAACTGGGGGGGGGGCAAGCAGGGGAGAAAGAAAAAAAAAGAAAAAAAAAGGAAAAAAGAAGGAAAAAAGGGAAAAAAGGGACAAAAAAGCAAAAATATGGTAAACATAGGTCTAAAATGGCTTAATATGCATTGAAATAGGCTAAAAACTGCAAAAAAATTGCGGTAATGGCGTTGTAATAGGTAAAAAAATGGCGTCATAATTGTTGGGGTACTTTTTTATTTTTCTGCGGGGGGAGGCAATAAAACGGGGGAATCCTCCAATAAACCAGGGAAGGGGGCATTTTCAGACCGTGTATAAGTCTGTAAATTTATCATAATTTTTAGGTTTTGTTTAGGTTTAAGAAAAACAACGTTTTTTTTTAAATAACATACCTACCATTAAATATAATTTTATCACGAAAGTTTTTAGGTTTTGCTCAGGCCAAGAAATAAGTTTCTTCTAGTCATTTAACAATAAACCATTAATTTTGTTTTTAATATTAGGCTTCGCTTAGGCTTAGATAAATTTAGATTTTTGATTCATCATTTAAACAAGGTAATATTGTTTTGGTGATAAAAGACTGATACAAGTACTAAACGTGTACCAAAACTCAGTTTGAAAATTCCATCCAAAAAACATAAATAAAAAACATGGTTCTAGGTCAATTTTGACCTAACGATTTTAGTTTTGGGCACTAAAAAGTGATTAAACTACCCTTTAGACTTTGCTTAGGCTTAGAAAAAATAAATCTGATTAAAAATAAGCTTTAATTAGCTTTTTAAGCAAAAACAAATTTGTTGTCTATATTTTTGGTTGTCCATGTGACTACCGAATTTTTAATTTTTTTGTAAATTTTCAGATTCCTTTCAAAACAATGTTAAAACAAAGTTTTATATTTAATTTAGCGATTAATTAAGCTCAAAATCTAGATTTTCAGGTCACAATTGACCTAGAAACATGTTTTTATTTTGTATTTGTAGCGGGAAATCTCTAATCGATTTTTGGTACACGTTTAGTACCTGTACTTGAGACTTTTATTGCCAAAACAACATTGCTTTGCTTAAATATACTTAGAGTTTTTAAAATTATATTCGGTGGAGTTTTTATTATGTTGATAAGAAGTTTATACTACTTTGGTGGCTAGTTTTAACGTCTGCTTTGATGCAACAGGAACTGCAGCGATCAAATGGTCGGCGATCAGTAAATCTAAAACGGCAAGACTTTTAGCAAGAGCATTCCCCACAAGAAACCGGAAAAACAATCCGATCCATGATTTAAACCGGAAAGAGCAAATCATTATCCTAAAATTACGCATGAATTCCTTTCCCACCCAACAATTTCTTACGAAAATTGGGAAAAGTACTTCAAGCCAATGCATATGCGGATACTATCAAGAAACTATTCGGCATATGATTTGCAAGTGTCAAGCTACAAGCAATGTTCGAAGGATTATGTGGCCTAACTCAACAATAACATTAAAACAAACATTATTTAAATCTGCCACTGAATGCCGAAAGACAATACAATTTCTCAAACAAATAAACAGACTGGAATAAGGTAAAAAAAAACCTTTATACTTTTATACCTTTAAAACCTTTATACCTTTAAACCTTTAAACCCTTAAATAAACCTTTAAACCTTTAAATATTCTAACCTTAAATAACCGGTAAACTCTTCTTACTTTTGCTTATAGCCCTTTTATTATATTTTTTTTTTTTATTTTTATTATTTTTATTGTTCTCTCTGTATTATTAAATATAACCTCACATCTAATCCCTAAAATCCTCTAATAGAGGTGGGGCTTTGACTAACATTCTACATCAACAACAGTGCTGATATAGGGTGGTAGGCGGTAATATGGAATATCCATGGCCGGCCCGCTTCAGCTTTAAAAAAAAAAAAAAAGTGCTGGCGGTCTAATGCTTGGGGATCAAGTGCTAGCATTCAAATTTTCTAGAACTGAATCAAAACAACGCGACCCGTACAGAATTACAATTTTTAATTTCCAGAATTTTCATACAAATATAAATTTTAACAATAAGCTAAATTTTAACAAAAATATATAAATCGGTAATATCGGTTACATTAGCATTACTATTAGCTAAAATGAGTTTAAATCGGTTACAATAAAAAACTAAAATAGGTTAATAGTAAGAAAGTTTGGTGAGAATTGCGAACAAGAAATACTCAATGAAGAACTGGCTAAGGTTTTTTTCTAATATAATATTTGACAAAAATTTGCTTTAAAACCAAGTGATGTTTGCAAAATAATGTATTTTTAGCAATTTATACAATTTTTGCATGTTTTTGTTACTTTCAATCAGGGATGCCTACTATACTAGAATTATACTATACTATACTACTATAGTAGAATTATTTTGAGGTTTTATACTATACTATACTATACTAGAATTAAAACCGGACATGTTATACTATACTATACTATACTAGAATTAAAGCCGAGCGATCTATACTATACTATACTATACTAGAATTAAAAGTTTCTTACTAGTATACTAAAATAATTCTAGTATAGAGTTTATACTAAAATTAATTCGAGTAATTAAAAGTATTTATAAGTACGGAGTCCTTTAGGGCTGTCTTGTTGATGATTAAAATTAAAATTGTTAGCTTGTTCTTGTTGCATGGCGTTTTAAGACAGAAATAAGTAGTAAATAGCTTTATTCTACGTTTCAACCTGATAAAACACAGGCCTTCGTCAGGAAATCTAAAAATATATATATATAATGGTATGAATTAAAAACACACTAAAAACACGAGAAAAAAGATTACAATATAAAATAAAAAATATAAGTTTGAAAACGCGCTTTACAATTTAAATTTTTCCAATAAAACTTTATAGATATCTGGTACTAATTTACATATTTCGGTACTATGAATATTTAGAAAATCGTTATTGTCCTTATTAGCTGATATAAAACAAGCTTCTTTAAAACGAAGAGCAAAATAATTATTATCACGCGCCAGAAACTTTGTAAAACTAAAATTATGTCCAGTATTTCTCGAATGTAAAGAAAGCGATGAAAGTGAGGAGTCCGTTGCACTGCTCTTTGCTGCTCTTACGTGTTCTGAAAGACGTTGTGAAAAGGCACGTGTTGAAAGTCCAATGTAAAATGCACTACAATTGTCACAAGAAATCAAATATACTATACTTTTTTGGTCAAGATTGTCTGGACGCGGGCCAATATGATAAAACAGAAATGACCGTAAAGAAATAGGCGAGCTAAAATAGGAAGAAAAACCAGCGCTTTTTAGAATATTTTGATTTTATACGAAGCGGACCCAAGAAACGGTAATGAAATAATAGGCAATTTAGATTTTGGGGTTGTTGGTAAAGCACAAGTAGATTTAAAACGCGTAATATCAAAAAATCTTGACACAAAATCTTGATCATAACCATGCTTATTTACAAAAACATTCGTAAGAAATTCAAATTCATTTTTTAGCAAGAATAAATTAGTGCAATACCGAAGCGCGCGCAATTTTAATGTATTGAGAGTTGAAGAAATATATTGGTTTGGAATAGGGATGCATTGAGCACCAGATTTTAATTGTGAGCTGAGCATTACTTAGTACTCACAATTAAATTATTGTGAGCTTGAACCTGAGTACTCACAATTAAATATATGTGAGTACCAATTGGTATTGAGCATTTGTGAGCCTGGCAAATGTTTAAAATATACTTACGTATAGCATATATTTTAGGAGGATCGTATGTTGTAAGCACAGAAGGGAATGACCGTAGTCCGCAGAACTGGGGGCTATGGGTGGATAGGCCCTCAAATGAGGTCAAAGGGCAGAACAGCAGCAACGGGTCTTTTCAGGACGACTTGAAAGGGGCTGAGGAGAAAATTTCTAAAATTTTGAAAATTACCCCCACCCCTCAGGAGAAAATTTTAAATTTAAAACTGTAAAACACCAAGACAACCCAGAACACATACCGCAAAACACTTGATTTAACTAGCATACGAATTTCAGATAAAATTAGGGTTTTTAATTAAAAAATAAATGTAAAGCCTCATGGCGTGTAAAAATGACAGTGGATATAAACAATCATATTTCAACTACAAATGTTTTATTGAATAAGTCAAACTACAATATGATGTGTTTCTTGATTTTATAGATTTATCAAGTTGTATTGCAATTTTTTAACGAAAAGAGCTATATTTATTTAAAAATCAAAAATCTCTTAATACTAACACCAAAAATACCTATATAATAAAGGAAAAATGAGACACTTAGAACAAACTGCTTGTAAAAAAGGTCCCATTTAAATGGGACCTGGTCCCATTTAAATGGGACTTTTCGATTTTGGTCACATTTAAATGGGATCCCATTTAAATAGATCCCATTTAAATGGGACCAAAACCCAAAGATCCCATTTAAATGGGACCGTTTTTTACAAGCAGCTTGTTCTAAGTGTCTCATTTTTCCTTTATTATATATTTTTGCTAACACTAAAAGTCATATACCTTTTGTATAATTAAATTTAAATATAAAAGGCGTTTTGTAAAAAAAGTAATATTGAAGACTGACATTTTTAATATTTATTATTAATTTAGTTTAGTCAAATTAAATTTAGGATAAATGTTTATGTTTAAAGCAATTTAAACTAATTTTTATATATAAAAATATGCTTTAAATTAGAAAAATAACCATTTTTATGTAAGAAAAAAATTTGAATATAAATAGAATAAAAAATAAGAATAAATACTTGTATGTTCTAATGATATTTATATAATTAGCACTTTTACGTATTTTTAATAGCATCTAAACATGTCACATGAAACAAAATTGTTGTGATTACGAATTTTTATTATTTAAACTTCCCAGAGTGAATTTAAGTATATTATAAAAACATTTTTTTAGCTTTTTGTACAAAAAATGATATTGAATATGGAATAAACATTAAAGGAGCATTGTTACATATCAAATTCCTATAATGCCTTGAATAAACTACTCTTAATACAAAACCTTTAATCTACATCAACCAGTTCGACAACATTTAAAAATTTCAATTTAATCGGTTCAGTAACAAAAAAGTTATATGATCCTGCGTTATGTATTTAAATTGTGACAGTATGTTTTCTTAAGTAATTCGGAGTCGCGAACGAAGCCACCAATTTTTGTAGAAAGTGTGTAAAAACTAAAAAGCAAATATTTTCCCACATTGATGTAATTCTTTTATGGAATGGACCCTTTTGATTAATTAATTGTAAAAATATTACTTTGCGCTCCAAAATCTTGAAACAATTTTTTGTCGAAATATTTAACAAAGCCAAAAAATAAAGCTTTTTATAGGGCGTTTTTTTACTAAGCAAATTTTAGTGCAAAAATTTATAAAAAACCAACGTATTTTTATGTTCATTTTGAAACCGTGATTGAAAATTTTTATAAAGCCTTTGTCAAGATATTAGTGTTTTAGTGAAAAAAAACTGCGACTTTTACCTTAAAACGGTCGGCAAATTTTCGGCATAAAAAATGCTCTATTTAAGTCTCTTATGAAAATTTTTATTTAAATGGAAAAGTGTCAATTTTAAAATTTCAAAATGTTTATTTCGATAGATTTTTCCACAAAAAATGCAAAAAATAT
>JASAMX010028692.1:0-18971 GCA_030248175.1 Microlaimidae sp. YZB2_3
GGGGTATTCGGGGTTAAAGGAATATCGCTAATGTATATCACCCTAGTTGGTTGGATTTAGGGTGGTTGGAGCATAGATGGAACTTGGAACACAGCAATTTTAAAAACACCTTCAAAACTGGAGCAAACTAAAGCCTGCATCCAAAACAAGCCTAATCATAAGCCGCAATCCTAAAATCAAGCTGAAAAATGTGATAAAGTCAAAAGTTTTTTTTTCTTGCAGAAGTCGAAAATGCTCGCTTCATAAACGGTGTACCGCCAAATAATAAAATTAAAACACTATTTTTATATTGCACCGGTTATAAAGTATTACACTGCTAAAATTTAAAATATTTTAAAAATACACCGTTCATACAGAGAATTTTTTACTGAAATACAAAAACAAAAAACTTATTTTGCAAAATTGCGGAAGTGGTAAAGGATTTAGAATTTTTTTACACAGTAACCGAACCAAAATACAGATTAAGTTAATTATTATGACATTCTAATATTTTAACTGCATCGGGATATTTTGAAACCAGCATAATAACTAAAATATTTTTGTGTTAAAATCCCCATAAAGTACAGAAAATTTCCTTGAATGTGTATAGTATATGACGCAGATTATTATATTATAAACAAAAGGAACAGCGGATGGTTAAGCTAAGTGGTCTTGCACATAGCGTCGTTACTATAACACAAAGAATCACAATTACTACAAAATCAACGTAACTCTGACTCATAATGTTCATAACATTTATGTATTAAAAGATAAAAAGAATCACAGTTACGAGTATTTTATATCGATTCTGACTCGTTGTATTATAGTACGACGATATCTGCTCTCTACGCCTGCTGACCTCGCATGAACAAGTTGAAAGCCGATACACACACTTGCATTACCGTAGTTTGAGTGAGAACCTTCTGGATTTTAGAAAAAAATTTTATTGAAATATTTTTATATACCAAAAAAATTGATACTTTCAGCGCTAAAATTTTCTGTTCTCGTAGAGTTATATTTTAAAAATGTACCCATGCATCTAGGGTGGATTTAAAGGTCAAATTGCCGATCGCAGAAATAAACGCGCAGCAAGTTTCGAGAAATATGGCTTTGTAATGAAGCGAAAAGTTCTATACGAACCAAAATTTACCTTTACTGAAATACAATAGATTGATTATGAAAGTTACATTAAAAAACAAATGATACCTTTAGAAATAAATGTTTGCTTTGAAAATTTTTCGGCTTACAGTTATGTTTATGTATTTACAAAACTTGACGTTCTACGCCCTGAAACATTGGAATTATTTCCTTGATATTTTTAAAATAACGATGGTTGTTCTTAATAAAATGTAAAAAAAATACATGTAAAAATATTTCGACCTGCTTTGTAAACAATATCCTGACCAATATCAAAAGAAAACAAGAATCTCAATTAATTACAATGTGGCTTTAAATGTTTCTTCTTCGCAATTAAGTCATGAAAGACGTTGTGCAAAATTTAATTCACAAATCCCAGATAGTTATTTCCAAGATTTTCCACGCAATTGTGCATTAAAAATTTTAGCTAGATAAAAGAAAGTGTTTTTTAAATTGATTATGTATATTATTAAAACGGGCAAAGTATATTTAAACGCTCTATACAAACAATAAACAACCAATGTACTTGTCTAAAAAGCTCGCTTTGTTAAAATGTGTTAAAAGAGCAAAATTCTTAATAAAAACGGATGCTTTTCACAAAGAATAACTTAAATATAATATTTGTTGCCTAGTTCCATTTCCTTTTCGGGAGATATTTATTATTTTCATTTATGAACTGTTTGTTTATGTAATATGTAAGCATTTATGGCTTTTGCCTTCTAATAATTTCGGTCTCTTTTCTGTAAATTTTTTTGTTTTTACTATTTTTTGCCTATGGTCAGACTTTTATTTTCGTGTCTTTTCATGACAAAAATATTATTGCATTAGTGGTGGAGAGGATGGTAGAAATTAACACCCTCCGAAAGTACACCTTGAAATTTGCCCCTCAATAAAAAACTCCTTCCCCAGATTTTTGTTTCTTTTCTAAAAGATATTTAAACGTTTTTACTTGATCCTTTTAAGCTTATTTATGTCTTATTTTATTATTTTTAAACTAATGGGATTTCTTAATTCTAGCTATTGTGGATAATCTCTTTTCAATTTTATGTGCCCTTCACACCCCTTTTTTCTCCTTTTTAAATTGAATCTACTTGTCTAATTATTCAGCTACAAACTTTATAGCAATATTACGTCAATATTTTTTGTTAAATTAAAATCGCATTCCCTGCTTTCAATAACTTCCTAATTTTTTTAAAAAGTATATCTATGGATTTAAAAGTCTGGTAAATCTCTTATATTTGGAAAAAACACAATGGTTAAAACCCTCCCATTTAAACGGCTGTTGTTTAGTGTTAAATATCTTCACAGAGTTACGCCGTTATATAATCACTTTTAGCCAATTACCGCTTAGGAAAAAAACATATCTCATTAATTGGCGATTAATTTTTCTCAAGCGCTAATGGGCTAAAACGTCTCCTTCCACAACCATTCCCACAGCAACACATCTATCACGTGATCACGAATAATATACATATCACATTTTGAGGGTCCTTAAAATCGTGACGTCAATAAAATTATTTTTAACACATTGCGTCTTTGTAAATTTTATTGTTATGAATACAATCATATCTTAAGAGATATTATATATATATATATATAATGATGATGATGAAATTCGTCTTAGTTCTCAAAATATTGACAACTGTTAAAATTTCGCTTCATACAATAATTTTAATGCTTCTTTTATATATTCAGTATTTTTTTAGATTTTTTTAATATTATATCGCATCTTGTAACACTTTAAAATTTTAAGGGCCCTTAATAAAATAGCGGGTACTATTCGTGATTTGCGGCTATATGCTTTGCTTTGTGAGAATGAAAGTGGGAGTAGCTGAAAATTGGTAATTTCTATGTTTTTAGAGAACGATTTTTCCCAGTCACTCATTTGCTGAAAACAAATTTATAGCTTCATAAATCTGTTAAAATCTTTACTACTGAACAAATTTTGTGCAAATGCGAAAGTTTTGACTACTGTGAAATTCTACTACCTTTACATTTTTACATTTTTAGGCTAGGAATGGCTTACGTTCCGTCCGTTTCCAGCATGGGTGGGTTGGGCAGTCCGTCCGCAGCTTCGATGTCCATGTCCAACGGGAACCCCGTTGGACATGGACATTTTGCCCAATCCCCCTACCTGAAGCCCAGTTACCCCATGCACGGGGGACCCCTCGGTTTCACCAGTGGCCCGCACAGCTTTCTGCAAGCCGGAATGGGCTATATGGCAGGTAAAATTGAATCTTGCTTGTTTGTCATGTCAATTAAAATTAATGGATTGTATTTAATAGACTAATAAACTATTTGAACCTAGTTACTCGACAGGGATCCCCTTGGGTTACCAGTGGGCCGCAGAGTTTTCTACAAGCCATAATGGGCTACTTGGCACGTAACAATTGCTAAGCTTAAGGTAGAACACCACAGTTACGACGATTTTTACTAAAAGTTAGATATCAACTTAGATATTAAATTTTGTCTGACAAAAGTATAGTGCAATCGAAAGCTCAGATTATAATGTATCCAACGGTAATAACTTCATCGTTTACCGAATGTTCTATTTCTAGATATTGTTTGATGAATTTAAAGTAAAAAAACAGTTTTTGGCTATTTAAAAAAATTTATTCGCTCAGTTTTTTCTGCAATTTTATAAAAGGTTAACGAAAAATAGGGGGCAACTTGAGTAACGTAATTCAAAATTTTAAGAAAAAGAAATCGATGTTTTTAAAAGAAAAATCAAATAAAAAAATTCCTGAATTAATTTTTTAATCAAGTACAATTCAAAGTATTGATTAGACTTCTGTCTAACTAATTCCAATCTTTCATTAAAATCTGAGCGAATTAATTTTTTTTAATTTTCATTTAAATTTTTTTGATTTGACGACGAAAAACTACATTTCGACACGTTTGTTTAAAAGCATCTTTTACGAAAGAGATATCAGATGGGTTAGTAGCCGAGTGGTTAACGTGTCCGACTCAAATCCTCGAACCGTAGGTTCGAGTCTCTTACAGGCAATATTTTTAACGTCGAAAAAAAAAGTTTTTTTTTAATTTTTAACTTTTTCATTGAAAAGTGTTCTTTATTCAAGATACGCTAAATGAAAAATGAAAAAAAAAGAATATTTTTGGTAATGAATTTTATTATAATGTAATAAGGTAATGTATTTTTGACATGTATTTTATTGGTGTCATTTAATAATTGTGGACGATAACAATTTAAAAAAAAAACGAATGTCAAAAATTGAATGAGCAGGTCAAATTACATTAGTAAAAATTAATTAGAAAAGATCTGCCGTCAAAATCTAACTGTGGTGTTCTACCTTAAAATTTGTTTGTTGGTCTGTTAACATGTCAATTAAAATCAATGGGTTGTATTTAAGTCATGCTCCACACATGTAGTTAACAGACTAGTTAACTATTTAAAATACCCAGGTACCCCATCCATAGGGATAAACCAACCGCACAGCTTTCTGCAAGCCAAAATGGGCTATATTGCAGGCAATAATTACTAAGCTTAAATCTTGCTTTTTGGTCATATCAGTTAAAAATAGATGTATTTAATACATTCTCCACATAGCTAGTTACTGCGTAGTTAACTATCTTAAACCCAGTTAACCCATTCACTGAGGTTTCCTCGGCTTTACCAGTGGACCCACAGTGTTCTGCAAGCCGGAATAGATTATAATGGCGTATAAAAGCCGCTACGCTAAAATTTTGCTTGCCGTTTAGACTTAATTGACTTTATGGTACAAGTAGCTACAACATTAGCAGCAAAAAAACCTTTAAAAACAAGTAGTAAAATAGATGGTTAACTATATCATGTGCCAGTTAAAATAAGTGGTTGCTAGATTTTATACATATCTAGTTAACGATTTTACGTGTAAGTTAAAATTAGTGGCTAATGGATTAGGTAGGTAACCACTTCTGTAACTACTTCTGGTGGCAGTTAAGAATTAAGACAGCAAAAACGTAGTTATTAGACAGTAAACAACTTCCCATGTACAACTTTTTGTAAAGATATATAAATAAATATATTTTTTTTTCATTTAAAGTAAAGTGTTAAAGTTTATATATTTCGCATAACGCAGGATACGCAACGCCGATGTTACTCAGCACTAACTGCGCAACCCAATACTACATTGTAACAATATTAACAAGCAATAATTAATAACTTGATAACAACTTGATTTTTGTTGTAGGTCCGCCGCCGCGAAAACAAAGACGAGAACGGACGACTTTCACTCGAGCCCAGCTGGAGATTCTGGAAGCCCTATTCGCCAAAACTCGCTACCCTGACATTTTCATGCGGGAAGAAGTGGCTATGAAAATCAATCTGCCCGAGTCAAGGGTTCAGGTAAAGTAAAACAGGGTACTATTTGTAAAAAAAAACTGAGTGTGGATGGCTGTTGTGACATTGTCATGTCTGAAGTAAATATATAAATCAAATGTCTGGGACAAAAAAATTAGGTATACAAAACTCATCATGCCTTTATATTTTTATGAGGCAATTAAAACATTAAAGCATCAGATAGAGCAAGATCCTAGTACTGGAACAATAGAGTTGCATGATTACACTTGATATTAAAAAGCCTGCTATATTATTTTATGCTGCTGATATTTCCATACCCTAAGCCTAAATATAGAGATTAAAATCAACTGTAGGTGTCAATAAGTAGTTTTGTTTTAAAAAATTAACTATTTGAAAAAATGTAAATATAATTGGAACTTTGTTATGCTGTCATTATCTAAAAATTAACTATTGAGGACAGAACTATTGAGTATTGACAAAAATTTAAATATATTTTGAATAACTGGAACTCTGGTGGGTTCTCATTATCAGGTGCCATTATTGTTATTAAACAAAAGTTCCATAAACATAGCCTTATTCAATTTCTTAATTACAAGTCCAGAAACAAAACAAAAACTGTTTTTAGAAAATTAAATTGTAGATAAACAAAGATTACAAAGTCGACGGCTTGTTCAAAATTAATTCTAAAATTATAAAAGCCACTATTATATTTTATTTGAGAAGCTTTTAGCCTATTTTTTTTAAAAAAACAGCTATTTTTTAATTTTTTCACTTGTCACTAATGAACTTCCGTACAAATTATTTCGCAATTTCTTATAAGGAATTTCCAATGGAGCTGTATAATAAACATAATCAAGCAATTAGTACACTTGGAACAACGTGCAAGCTGCAGTAATTCCTATTCAACCTTATATGTAAATTCTTAGATCTGTTTAATAAAGCAAATCAACCTAATATAATTTTCATATTTTTAATTTTGAACGCACAGCCGTCCCACGCGAGGCATTTCACTCAGCAAGCACTGTATGTATGTATGCACTGTAAGCAGCAAGCAACCGCGCAGTTTAACAATCACAAATCCTCGTAACTTTATGGATTGTATTTCTATCTAACATATTATGGTAACGTTAAAACTACGCCTCCTCTTAATATTATAATAATTAGTTGATCAATTTTTAAAATACCAAATTTTTTGAATACTAAAAAACAGTGCAGGTATACGGTAGTTTGCGCAAATGGAATGTGGTATTTATTATGCTTATTATACATTTTTGTGCATATAGTTGTAAAAAAGGAAGATCCATGTTTAGTCATGTCTATTTTATTTTTAGTATACTTATTTAAACATATTTAAAAATTTGATGGAGATCTGTTTTAAAGAAACAATGCCACAAATAAAATTCCTATATAGCCTGATCCACACTATGTACTTATTTAATACCAAACCCATCTAGCTTAAATTTAAAAAAATTCTGTAGCCTTGGTGTAAAAATCTCTCAATGCCAGAATGAAAATCGAAAGGTTTGGTATTAAGGAGCAGTCCGATTTGGTCGATATAGGATATTGATTTGTGACAATTCTTTTTTGTTAAAACAATGAAAATAAAAAAATGACAATTTAATTCTTGCTTCTATATTATGCCTTAATCAAATTATATTTTGAATTAAGAAATACCTATGCTCTTTTGCAGGATTCAGATATTATCCGCTACCATTTATTCATTCAGTTATTTATTTTATTTAAAATATAAATTTTGAACACAAACTTTAGGTGTGGTTTAAAAACCGTCGCGCCAAAGCCCGTCAGCAGAAGAAAACGAACGAAACCCTCAAGGGGTCGGATTTATCCAACGTTAAAAAGGAACCCCAGGCTGCCGCCGATGTTCTCCGCGGCTCCGGCGGCAACTCCGCCGGGTCCGATTCGCCCCCGGAGGAGGAAGACGACGGGGGTTCCGTCCCCCCGGGGGGCGGGGAGGGAGGCTACGCAGGGGCGGGCACTCAGCCCCCCTGTTACGTTGGCGCCAACCACTCCTCCGTGTTCGGAGGGGGCGGTGGATCTCAGGCGGCGCAGACCTCGTCGCACTCATCTGCGGGCGCAAATTCCCACGGCTATTGCAGCGCCAGCACAGCCGCTGGTCCCACCGGGAGCGGCGCCGCGTATGCAAATCAAGGCTACGGGAGCGCAGTCGCTGGCGCCAACCCCACCCATCCCTGCTACAACTTGGACTATTTGCAGCAGGCCGCTTATAACGTTTATTCCGACTGGAAATTCCAAATGCTTTAAAAATTCCTATTATTTAAATTATTTTAACAATTATTATAATTTAATGTTTAAAAATTTATTAAAGGACCAGTATCTTAAATAACTTAAATTTGTTTGTAGTTGACATATTTTGACGAATTTTTGCATGAAGGAAGGATAAATAACCAAAAATTTAAGCTCTAATTTTCTGACCATGAAATAAATAGGTCTATTTTCATGACAAAAAGTGGCTCGTTATGATTTTTGGTTTTTTTTAAGTGCTGTGTTTTAAAAGTTACCGTTAATTTTAAACTGTAATCCAATATTATAAATCAAAAACGAGTCAAATAAGCTATTTTAGAATTTCTGAACTTATGAACAAAGTTTATAACTAACTTCAAATTTAGACGGAAGAAAGAAAGGATTAAAAATACAACTAAAAATTTGCCAAAATCTAATATTTATTAATGATCGGAATCGAACTACATTACGCTCCCGTTTTTCAAAAAATATGAATTTGTAAATGACAAACCGCGAAATGACGTGTTTATTTTTAATTTTACGATACCGGTCCTTTTATTTGAAATTTGTTAATTTTTTATTTATATAACAATGGCCAAATATACCGTGATTAGGTTCAAAATGTCGAATATGTGAAAATGATAAATTAGCCATAATAAATTTTTAAATTTCTCAAGGCAAAATTTGCATGTAATAAATTCACTAGTGTCAAAAAAGCCCTAATATTTTTCGCATGTCACCCAGTTTTTTTGTTCAAACTTTTTTTTTTGGCTAATGAGTGTGTTTTAATCTCGTTAAAACTCAAATAAGGTAAAATTTTTTTTAAATATTTTAAATATTTTTATATCAGCAGAGCATACGTCTTTCTTATAATCATAACATTTGCAGCTTAAATCGACTAATAAAGTGGTTATTTCGCTATCGAAGTTCACTTAAAAGGAAACTGTCACAAAATAAATCAGTACTTTAAAGCCCAGAACCAAGTTTTGATTACTTGCTCAATCAAGTTTAAATAAACTTTTCAACGTTTGTCTAAAAAAAAAAACTAAATTCAAATTTTGAATAATAAGTATTTATCGTTTTAACAGAATATAGGGCTATGATGAATTTAATTTGTGACAGTGTCACAGAGTCATTTAAAACTTTCATTCCATATGCATAACATATGTTCGAACTCTGTTTTCAGTAAAATTAAGAAATAAAACAGAGTAAAAAAGTATGTGATTGAAAATGTTTTTATGATGTTTAGCTTGAAATAAAATATGAATGTTTTTAATTTGCGATTTTCACAGAACGATAATCCAATGGTAAGGTCTCAAGAGGAATTTGAAAAACGACCGAAAAAACTATGAACACTATACTCTATCTACTGGGGAACCCTGGTTATCTTAAATGTTTTTTAGACCAAGAGTTTTATGCGAATTCTTTTTGAGACCCTGCGTTACAGTAAATAAATCTTCATAAAAACTTATTACAATGAAACTATGGTGTTACAACCCAGTTGACCTGACCTGGACAGCCCAGTTTGTGCACGGATTCCTATATATCATAAAATACACATGATTGTGACTTATTCTGTACTTAATAGGGTCCTGTTTTAAATCTAAAATGAGTCACAGTCGCATATATTTTATACAAATTGTGGCGCATTTTGCCGTGGTTACGGCGAATTCTGTTTAAGAAACTGCGGTCGGTTCCGTGAAATTGTGTTCGCATTCGCAAAGTTTATAAAAATCCCTCATTTATTTATTTGCCTACAGAGTTCCTTCATAAACGAAGTTCGGTCAGCTAATTTTATCTAGTGACTTTTCACAGCAAAACTGGAATAACTAGGTTATTGATTTAATTACAACAATTGGCTGTTAAGGTTGGTTCATACTTATGACAAAACGTCCTTTGGACTTAGTCCAAAGGACAATTTTAGAAAAGCCAAAACGTTCTTTGGACTTTTTCTTTTGGACGAAGTATGAATACCACTTGACATTAGTCCAAAGGGAAAAGTCCAAAAAACAAAAAAAAGTATGAACACGTTGTTCTTTGGATTTTTTCTTTTAAAAAAGTCAAAAAGACAAAGCCTAAAGGACATTTTGACGCTGTGTTTGTCCTTTGGACAAAGTCCAAAGAACTTTTCTCCTTTGGACTGTGTCCAAAAGACGTTTTGTCATAACAGCCTTTATGTTTACCCGCCTTTACGAACCAGCCTTTATGTCGTCTCTCAACATGCAAAGTCATGTAACCAAATTAGGTACATTCATATCATTACAAAACAAAAAAGAACAACCGAAAGTCGAAATTAAAATAACAAAACTAAAGTTAATGTCTTTTAAGCTGAAATTAAGGGCGTAGGCGCTCTCCGTAAATATTAAATTTGTTGAAAATTCTTGAGTGATACTTTTGTAATAAACATTGCAATAGAGAACGAAATGCGTAAATCCTCGTGAAAAATACTTTCAACATTCTCAAAATCATATTGATTTTGTAATTTTTTAACAATAATTGACCAGTTAAAAGATAAATCACATTAAAACTAGAGAAGATAAATTATAAGATAAAAAATTAATATGGTTACTTATTGACCAATATAGACTAACAGTTTTGCCTGGTAGAATTTTTAGAACGAAAAATTTTTTTTGAATCGCAGCATAAAAAGCAAAAGAAAATTCTTTTAAAAAAAATTGAGATTAATAGCGGCGGCGGCCACCACGAGAACAACATTTGTGGTCGCAATTTTTAGTGTTAACTATTCACCTTATATTTTCGTTGCCGGAGTTTATTAAAGTAAATACATTGTAACTGATTAAGAATATTGGTGTTTACCCCTGTAGGATTTTTTCGTTGAAAAAGCGCTGCAAATCCGCAGAAGAGACTCCGTGTCAGTGTTGCACTGTGCTAAACTGGGCGAGCCCGATCGTCCGGAAGCGGAGTTTTACACTACGCAGCACTGACGCGGAATACCTTCTGCGGATAGTAGCGGAAAGAATTCCAAAAGGTTAAAATCTTAGAAAAAAAGCAATTTTTCGAGTTACGATGTTTGCGCACACTTTATTTAAATAAGTCCTTGCTTTTTTGTAATTTTTGTTCGCTAAAATTTAATAAAAACACTACAACCAAAGAAAAGGTCCAAAACTTAGGGATTCTCAATGTCTCATCTTTTTTATACTTATGCTCGGAGGGGAGAACTCACAAGCGATAAACATGACTGGCTTCTTTAAAAATGAGATGAAACTAGTCCACGATCCATTCATTATTATTAAACTTCTGCGACCATAATCTATATTTGTAAAACCATGGTTTTTTGCGATTTAGCAGTTTTGAACATAAATGTGGCCAATGAACTACAATTCGAACTACTATTTATTGAAAATCGCCCAAATTTTTTTAATTATATATACATAAAACCGGTTTTTTGATAACGACACAGCATGAGAGAAAAAACTGATGGTGTTTTTATTCGTATCTATCAGTGAATTATCGTTTTACACTTTTTAAAAGTAAAGCTTCTTTATTTCAGAAATTTGACAACATACACAGTTAACCACTGTTAACAAAGAAATATCACCGAAACTAATTTTTAGTAAAATATACATATAAACATTTTTTATAAACTAAGTCAAAATAAAATTAACAGAAAGACTACATAAATTTAATTTTTCCGACAATAAAATTTACAAAAAGCAGTCACCTTGGCTGGTTTTTTTATTGGACGTCAAAATATTGCGATTCCTTGGTTTTGCGTTTTTAAAATTTAAAATTTCACGATATTATACAACTAAATTTATCCAAGTCCAATTTGTAGTCTTACTTTACAAAAACAAACAACATAAATTAATAACACTTAACAAAAAATAATAATACCCTGTAGTGTTCAAAGCTATGCATTTAGTTCACAGATTACGCAAACCAAGCTACACAATAAACATAAAAGTCAAAATATCTAGTCAAATCTGTGTACAATAACCCTGACATGTTTACGAACCTTTGTTTAGAAAATACAATATCACAATAAAACTTTGTCTTTAGATCATAAAGTCACAAAGACATTGTTTCAATTAAAAAAACAACTGTGAATTGATTCTTGTTTTTTTATTTGTAGCTGAAATATATATGACACTAAATTCTATAATAAGTTTTTGTTCATAGTAAGCAACAAAGATTTAACAAAATCGATTCTTCTCCAACCGTTTATCAGAAGGTTATAAAAAAAAACTTGTAATATGTGATTTTATTCACATTGTAAATAGTTTCAGCTATATTGTCAAAGCCTTGGTTTTAAAAAACAGTAATTAAACATTTAAAATGCCTACAACCTTTTAACAAAATTTTATCTGATCGGGATTTTTTTATCGTTTTGTGCGGTGGCAGTTAAACTGCTTTGAAACAATATGAAGTACTGTATAATTTGCAAGGGGTCAAGGAAGCCGAAAAAACTCGAAGCGTAACCATCTTGGATCTATTAAAGCTAGAAACTTATGATTTTAATAAGTTAAACTTGATTTTAGGATTTTGGCTTGGGTTTGGTTAATATGAAAACTGTACGTTCATCATAACTTTCCAAATTGGCTCTAAAATTGATAGGTTCTAAGGTTTTTTAGCTTCAAAAATCCTAAATTTTCATATTATATTTTAAATGCCAAATAAAAAAACAAACGGCTTAATTAGAACTATCAATTTTTACGTTTGTTACAATGTAAAAATGCCCAAAAAAAGGCTGGAACTCAACAGATTTCCACCTATACACATTACAGCCTAATAAATAACAAGTTAGAAATCATAAAATAGCTGAGAAAAAAAGGACGCATAATTCCAAAAAGTAAGCAAAAGACGCATACAAATTCTGTTATTGGAGCAAAAGTTAGTAACAAACTAAAGACAAATTAATTAATCAACGACAATTTAGTAAAGTTCGTATGCAAATCTTTCGCGAAGGAATTCTTCATAAAGTCAAAAACGGCCCATGCCTAGTTGGTCTCTACTCTACTACTGTTCAGTCGCATCGCAGTGTTCAGTTCATATCCGATTTAGTCCTCACGGTCAAATGCCTCTAAACGAGCGCGTACACCGTCGGCCCCGTCTTACACAGGCGCGTGCTTCGGCGGCCCTGTCTTTCGTGTCCAATTGGGGCGTGCGCGTGACAACAAAAACTAGGCAAAGGCTTCGAATTGATCGATAACCGAATTTCCGGCTGTCAAAAGTCGCAGCTGATTCCCAGCTCAAGCCGCGGCCTGAAAAAGATAGTACGGGTGCTGAGAGGGGGCGGCTGCCGAGGCCGCGGCGCTCGCCTGATTTCCTCCGCCCACGCAGGCGGCGCCGGGGGAGGCTGCGCTAGCGGCTGCGACTCCGGACTGTAGCGCCCCCTGGTGACCGCCGCCGTAAGCAGCGGCCGTCGTGAAGTCTGCGATGTTTGTGTAGTAGCCGGGGTGGGTGTAGTTGGCGGCCATGTAGAAATTCTGCTGGGCGCTGGCGAAGGGGTAGGCGGGGGCCGCCAGATGGCGCTGCGTCGACGGCATCTGCTGCATGCTGCAGGTGGGCCCGGACGCTGATTGGCCACTTACGCTCCCGTCCAGGAGGGCGGAGCCCGGGTAGGCCCACGGGGCACCGCCCCCCGTCATACCGGTCAGGGTGGACACGGAGGAGGTCGGTGGGCTGTCGGAGTGATCGGTGGATAAAGCGGCGTAGCCGGCGTCAGAGCGACTTCCTCTTACCTGAAACAACAAAAAAATTAACAATAAATAAAGAAAAACATAAACAGAGCATGTTATATAAATTATTTTTTATGTTTCGTCTTGAAAGTTTACACTCAAGTTAATAATAAACAACAAATTCATGCACAAAGGAAATTATTTAATAGACTAAAGATAATTTTCAAGTACATACCATTAAATTCAAAATATAATCATGTTAACGTGGTAAAACTCAAAATGTTCTGGTGACAAAGCTTATATAATTTAAACCATGGACACAGTAGAATTTTTTAAGTGAACTGAACAAAACTGTGAAATCAAGCTAAATTTTATCATATTTTTTTATTTTAATTTAATGGTGTTTTCTTGAAGAATGTCATTTTTTTAAACGCTAATAAAATATTAATAAACACAAAATTTATTTGGCATTATTTCTTAGTACGAAAATGTGGCGGAAAAAAATAGACTAAAAATCTTAATATTTATATTACTTCCTATTTTTTGTAATACCATAATTTAGAATTGTTTATAATCCGAGAGAACTTAGGGCAATATCCACGTCCCGGTTAAGACTAAAGCCTTAATCGTAAACAAGTCTAAGCCTAAGCTTTAAAATAAACTGTAGTTTAACCTTAAAAATTTTTTTTTGCTTTTTTTAAAAATAATATTTACGTTGATTTATTAATGAAAAAAGTTTTTTCGAAAATTGCCAAATTTACTCAGGCTGTCTTCAAAAAAATAATAAAAATTCAACAAAAGAAAAAATTAGGAAACGCAAAAAAATTCTCAAACGATACCAACGAGTATTTTTATTAAAAAAAATGTACGCTGGGAAAAAACTTAGTCCTGCTCACATGGACACTATGGTCACGTGTCGCACCGACGTCAGAAAAAACTAAAAAAAAATAAAATATAGAGTAACACATTTATACTATATAGACTGAACTTACTTCGTTGGGATTTTGTTAGAATAAGTAAAGTTAGACAATATAGACTAAACTTACATCGCTTGATCCCATTTCCGCCTTGATAGCCGTGGTAAGGCTGACCGGAAGTGAGGCGTTGCTGTTGACGTTGGTCTGAGGGGGCGTGGCCTCGGGACCCGTGGGCGTGTCCTTAGTGGGCGGAGTCGGGCTGCTCTTGTTGGGCTTGGTGTCCTGGTTGAGCATTTGCTTCTGCTGCTGCTGTTGGCGCACTTTAGCGCGGCGGTTCTTAAACCAGACCTAAAAGTAAAAACTACCATTGGAAGGATGTTTCAGAAACGCGACGCCTTACAAAAGAAAGTCGTAATGCAAAGTCGGCGGGTGATGGTGTAATGAAGCGCAGTTTTTTAAATATTGTTTCACGGTTGTGAGGATGTTTCAAAAACAGGACGTCTTACAAATTGAAGTTATGATGCATAATTAATGGGTGATAGTGCAACGAAGTACGGCTTTAAAAAAGTTTTCCAAGCTATAAAAGTATTTAAAAAATCATTAAAACGTAATTTTAATTCGATTTAGAAAGGCATTCGGTTTCTTAACCACAGAAATTTTTTAAATAAGTAATCTTATATAATTCAAGTCAGACCAATGTTTATTAGTAAAAAAATTAAAAGAAATTGAAAATCAAAGGAACTCAAAACCTAAAGAATTTAGACACAAGGGTTAAAGCTAAAGTATAAATCCAAAATATGCCAAGTTTGAAAGCCGAAACTTAAAACTAAAAACGCAAAAATTCTCGCAATTTTTTTAATAGATACACAATTAGTCGGTTCCAAGTTCTCCCAAGGTAACTTGGCGGTCTTATAAAGTGAAGCAAGTTCCAACTTCCAAGACAATTATATTTTAGGCGCCTGAATGAACAGACACAGCGATTAATAAGTTGCAGGAATTGAAGATATCTTCTTTGTCTTTTTGACAACCTGACATGAAGTTGTGCCGTTCAAGGCTGATTATAACCACGAAAAATAGGTGAGAAATAATTAGCGCATTTACAACGCGGCTAAACCAGTACACAACGTCTTAGTGTGTAACGAACGAGAATAAAAATAATAATCTAATAAGTTTCTGAAATCGCAACGTATTAATAACACAATTTTCCCAAAAGCATGCATTGAGCTTTGAAAAGTTAAGTTGAATTAAAGAAAATCAAATGATTACTTTGATTTAAATTTGAAAATTAAACCTATTCAGAAGTTTCATTTTAGTTAGAGTCGCGCGGAAAAAATTTAATATTATAAAAAAAAACATAGCATTTTAGAATATTTGGCAATCGAAAAAAATGAATTGGATAAATTTTGTCAGACACCTAAACATTGAGCTTTTTCAGAAGTAAATACACCACAATAGTTAAATTTATTTTCGGAATTTTGTAGGTTAACTGCGAGGCATAAATGTTTGATAAAAGCCCACAAAAAAACTATGAAATTTAATGTTTAACATTACGGGTTACTGCGATCTCAAAGGGTACTAAATTTAGGAAAACATAATTAATTATTTATTTTCTAGACATTAACATCATATTACCAAACTCAACTTGAAAAATGAAATTTTGTTATGAACTGTTATGAACGCTTGTGGAGCAATGATAATTACTACCCCAAATATTATACTCTAGAGTTATCACCGCCTTTCAATCTTTATTAACCTTAAGTTAATGTAAATTTGTTTAAATTATTTTAGTCGCCTTTAACCTATTTTTAGCGTTTTTCTTAAAAAGTGTTTGAAATGTGTGATATCATTTTAAGAATTGGCACGTAACTAACTCCCAGGAACATAAATACTACTGATAATGATGCTCGGAGCTCCAGATTCCGGAGGTACTCGAAGTTCGGAGCTAAGATCCGCTATAGTTTTTTACTAATTTGTGAATAAGTGAGGAGAAATAGAACAGAAAAAACATTTAAGGTTTCCTTACTACTTAACAATAAAAAGAGCCCTAAAATTCGGATAGAATAATTAACACATTTTAAGAAGGTTAAATAAACTTGAAACTACAATTTAATTTTCTATGGGGAGCTCCGAAGTTTTAAATGCACGGGAGCTCCGGAACATGATAATATAGCGTTAAAACATTACTGTATGTTTAAAAAAACACGAATAAGTAACATGTTTAACGGAAAGCGGCCTACCTGTACTCTTGATTCTGGCAGTCCAATTTTCATGCTGACCTCCTCTCGCATGAATATGTCCGGGTAGCGCGTTTTGGTGAACAGGCTCTCCAGGAGGTCCAACTGCGCTCTGGTGAACGTGGTCCGCTCCCTCCGGGTTTTTCGTGGGGGTCCGCCGGCTCCGTAGGGTGCACCCAGCGCTGGGTGGCTCACGCCCTGGAGCAAGTTGTTGGCCGGGCTGGACCAGGCCCCTGGGCCGCTTAGCGGCATCCCGTAAGGGCTAGTCGTCTTGAAGTAGTTGGCGATAGCAGGGTTGTAAGCCATATCTAAAATACAATTTGAAACATTAAAATTTACGGTTTCAAATTGCGGCTTAACTACTTTTACATTTGAGTTTTAAGCCCTATCCAGATATATATCTGAAACATTAAAATTTGGTCGCCTGGAAATAGTTGGCAATAGCGGGGTTGTAATCCATTTCTAAAATATCGGTTATATGTAGAAAGTCAGTTTGAAACATTAAAATTTGCGATTTCAAACTAATACTAAAGGCCTAGTCCTAGGGCCGCTCAGCGGCATTCCATACGGGCTATGTAGCTGGGTTGTAAACCATATGTAGAAAGGCAATTTGAAACATTAAATTTACAGTTTCAAATTGAAGTTCATGTATTAGTGTCTGATTCTTAACTCATATCTAGAAAATTGTTTTTTAATATTAAAATTGAGGGTTTCACTTTGGAAAGTCGCTTTGAACATCAAAATTTACGGTTTTTAACTGAGGTTTAACTACTGCTACAAGATTTTAACACGTATCTATAAACCTCTTTGAAACATTAAAATTTAGGGTTAAAAATCGTCCATTGAGAAAACGGGACGACAATAACGAGGGTTGTAAAATATATTTACAAAATCATTTGAAAAATTAAAACTTTAGGATCGATAAGGAAGCGGCGATAGAAGGATTTGAAGTTGCGTTTAGAAATCGGTTTGCATTTTTAAAAATTAAGTTTATAATTTAGGTAAGATAAGAAAGAATAGTCTCTTTAAAAATATTGCACAAAGTTGTAGTACTAATTTTTTTTAATCATCATATTTTTTTAGGAAAATAGTGGAATTAAAAGATAATTACGTAAGTGTACTTGATTGCAAACATACAGTAGTATAATTGTAGTACGAATGATCACTCGTTGGCATGATATGCTAACTTAAATGTTTACAGTATATATTAATAATTATTATATTTATTAATTCAATGGTTCACCAATTAATTCAATAAATCACTAGGTTAGGTTTTAGTTTATTTTAAATCGAACTCAGGAGTTTTTTTATGGTATTTTTTTTAAATCATGAGTATATTTCATTTCAGTTAAGTTTTATTATTCAAAACTCATCCTAAATTTACAAACTAAAATAAGTTCGGAATAAAATAAGTTTTAGATAATGAAAAGTTTGGTAAAATAAAACTATGGTGCCGATTTTACCTTTAAAACGAAGGTTTTAATTCATAATTAATTGAATTTAACTTACGGCATGAAAATCAAACTTGAACTACCAAAATTATTTTTACCATAATCACTTTTATAAAAATAAAAAAATAGACATTGAAACTCAAAGCAAAAATAAATTTTCAATATTTTTTTTTCACAATAAAACCCTTTTAATTTAACGACAATTTTTTTTATAAAATTGCAAAATGACTAATTATATTTAAAAGTATTTTGAAAAAAAATTTTTACCAATTTTATATAATATTTCTATGTTTTCGACCTTTTAAAAAATAACCTGTCTAACAGTTTAGTTTGTTTTATGTGATGTGAAAATTTGCATATCTCTATTTTCTGGTGAAAAAAATAGTTTACGAATCTTGCGTTCTTTTGACACGCGTTATTTAAAGATTCAGCGCTGAATAGGCTTCTTATTTTTTAAAACCCGTTAAAATCTATGTTAAAATACTGATTATCAGTCCACAGTAGTGGATTAAACGGTTTGATCCGATTGTTAAGACAGAAACAAGAGGCTCTACATTACTCTACACTTTACACTTTAACGACGTAGAGACCCCTTTAAACTCAGAGTGAAAAGCCTCTTTACAGGAGGGATAAGCTTTAAGCCGAAGGGGGCTTACCGAAATTCATGAAGATAGCTGGGCTTTAACACTGGTGCAAATCTTCTTTCCGCGGAGAAAATACCGAAAATACGACTTAACAATCCCAGGGAATAAACAATCAACTGAACTAAGCCCGTCTCGGAGTGTCCCGCCCCTGATGACCCGAGACGGCGGACCAATTTTCTAACACCCTAAATTGGTGGCCGAAATTTAGGCGTGGCCGAAATTAAGTCAGTTACCCTAACTAAAATCAATTAAAAAAATATCAAATTGCCAAAATCGCCAGAACGCAGCGGGTTGGCTAATAAAT
Source organism: Microlaimidae sp. YZB2_3 (assembly GCA_030248175.1). Lineage (NCBI taxonomy): Eukaryota > Metazoa > Nematoda > Chromadorea > Desmodorida > Microlaimidae > Microlaimidae sp. YZB2_3. Next base: position 18,868 of record JASAMX010028692.1, read on the forward strand.
TTAAAAAAACCATGGGCGATTTCACGCCCTTATCTTAATCCAAAATACCGAACACTGCATGTGGCCTCCGCAAGCAATACCGTACTGGAACCAGTAGATGGACA
>JASAMX010028697.1:0-13278 GCA_030248175.1 Microlaimidae sp. YZB2_3
TACTTCGTTCAGTTACGTATTGTTTAAAGTAATTTTTACATATGAACACTTATTTTATTTTTAAAGCTTTTTTCTAGTTAAAATTTCTCTTCCTTCTCAAATACAATTTCCCTACCTAGGTTAGCCATAGCTAACCGCAGCGTCGGCATCTCAACAAAATCATAAAAATAATAAAGACTCAAGTAAAAATATACTAACCTATAGAGTTTCTTGGCCGACTTGGGTGCCGTTCTACAAATTGGTAGGATACACCAGCTCAGAAAAATAAAAAGAAAACTAATAATGTGGTACCCGCGACCCGCGTTAGTTCCGCTTTTCAGCACAGAGCAACTGTAGCTACATAAAATGTTTTTATTTTGCACACGCCGCGAACGGCGCGATTACGGTAATTTGAATATAACGCATTATGCGTTTTGAACCGGCGGAATGACAACCTTATTACACTAGCAAAAAATATATGACCTACAACGCACTTTCCACCACATTTAAAACAATTATAACTCGGCCGAATCAACTCTATATATATTGAAATTCGGAACATATATACAACTAACAACGCATAATCGATTGATAATCATGATTTTGTGATTTGACAAATTGTGCGGTCGATTATGACGTATATGCAAATTTTATTTAAAACAATTATAACTCTACCGAATAAAATTTATATGACTTGCAATTCGGAACATAGCTAGAACTTATAAAAGAGAATCGATTGGTAGTAATGTTTTTTTGATTTGACATTTGTGCGATCGCGGTAATGTGGTAAGTGTTTACTTTTGACTTAAATATGTTAAACGAAGGTTAAACAAATACAATAAAATTAAAACATATATGGAATGAAAAAATCTTAAACCATTTAAAGCTAATTTTAACGGCCGCCGGGTACAAGACAAGACTTGAACTAGTTATCCAATCATTTTCATGTGTGTTTCTTCTGATTTTTAGAAAAAATACTGAAACCCTTATACAATAAGTAATACCGTTTGATTTAAAAGCATTGTGTTTCTCAATCTTAATATTTGTGCTTTAATTCAATTTTGGTATTAAACTTTCTTTTATATCACCCATTAATTGAGTATAAGATGAAATTAGCTAGAAACAGACCGGCACAGTCGAAAGCCCCCCCGTTACGAGAGCCCGCCCCTCCCCTCGTTATGCCCCCCCCCCCCGCCAAAAAAGAAAAAGACCCTAAAATAACGTCATTTAAACCTAACGCCATCATCGCGAAGTTTTTGCTGTTTGTAGCCTATTTCAATGTATTTAAGCCATTTTAGACATATTTTACCTATTTTCCTCCCTCTTTTCCTTCTTTTTTCCCCCTCTTCTCTTCTTCCCCGCGCGCCCCCGTATTGCCCCCCCCGTTCAAAAAAAGCCCCCCGGCCCCCCCCGTTTGGCGCCCCCCCGAAAACACCGGGGAGGCGGCGCACAGATCGAACATATAAACTCACAAAAAATCTCAATATCGAAGAGCATAGCAAAATTCGAAAAAAATAAAAAAGCTATATTACTGGAGTAAATATCCTATGCAAATATATAACTATTATAAAAAAAAAAAAAACCCGTATATAATTAGCAAAAAGAGACAGAAGAGTTACGCCCAAAAAAGCAAGAAAAAATTTTGTTTTACTTCTCGTGTATTTAAACAAAGCAATATTTGTAACAGTAAATATTTAATAAAAAGTATTTAGTTTTGGCGGGATATAAATTTTGTATTTTAAAAACAAAACAAGCAAATTCACTTCGGTAGCAGGAAGTAAAGGAAAACCGATAATATAATTTCGGAAAAGTAAAGTAGAGCCATGCTAGAGCCTAGTTTTTATTATAAGAGATCTGGCGATTTGGTAAAAGCGTATGGATTAAGATGTGCCTTGTAGTTTTCGGAGCGAGTTTCGCTTTTAGAAACTCCGGAGCAACCCCCGAGCTCCGCTCAATTTTCCCCCTAAATTCATCAATAATTAAAGAGAATGTCATAAATATTTTGTCAAAAATTTTTTGTAAATAAATTTTTTCAAAACTATAAAAACGTAGAAAAGTCGTAAAAAGCAAAAAGAACTTTAAAATGTTTCATGCAAAAAAAAAAAAAAAAGCAAAATCGTTCATTAAGGGGCGGAGCTCCGAGCTCCGCAGCTCCAATTGCTCAAGCCCAGCTAAGGGAGGAACATCACTAGATGTAATACCAAATGGATACAGAGAATGCCAAATTAAAATTGTCCGAAATTTGCCTTTTTTTAAAAAGGCCTTACTTAACCGTAAAATCATGCCCCAAAAATCTATTTTTAGCCTTAATTGGCAGCCCAAGCCAGGTCGTGATTTTCAATCTTAGTTGGCGGGGCGAATTCCTACACTGCACAACCTACTGACCTATTAGGCAAATTTTTGTGGTGCTATATGCTTTGGAAGCCCATAAAGGCGGGCGTGCTGCGCTCGTATACTTTGTTTATATAACCACAATGGGATGAAAAAACTCATCAAAACGGTTAGATTTATAATATATAACCCGAAAGACCAAAGCAACAAAATCTATTAAAACTAAAACAAAGAATTAAGACACTTTCCAGGCCGTTTTCAAAGTCAAAAGAACAAAAATATATGCCGTACAGATAAAAGCACTAGAAATTATAATACAAAAGCAGTAAATTTATTATGGAATGCCTAAACGAGCTTTTATGAACAATGATCACGTCAGGATTCTAAGGACCCTCAAAATGTCATATTGTATTCGTGATCACGTGGTCACGTCATATATGTTTTGCTCTGTTGGAATGGTTGTGCGAGGAGCTAATAAATTCACTTTTGGCCAATTATTGTTTGGGAAAAAATTAAACTCCAATGCATGAAAAAACTTCTTTTTTTTCATAAGCACTAATTAAAATTAGCTAAAAGGATTATACAACGCATAACTTTAAGAATATTAACAGAACAATTTCCGTTTAAATAGAAGGATAATTTTAAAAAAAGTGCGCAAAAATCCGAAAAAACAGGAAAAAATTGTCAGCCGATGGCACACGGGCGTTAAAAAAAAGTTGGCCCACCAGCCTACCACTACCAAAAATCAAGCTAAATGTAAATCTTTTCACTATACATTTTTTTACTGTTTTTTTTTCACGCCAATAAATAAACATACATTCATCATTAAATAAAAAAAAGTCTTACGATAAATTAAACCTAAATTTGCATTTTACTTTGGCTCGGGCAAACGTTTCTATCGATGATGCTTGTAAATAATGCTTAGTTTGTTTAAATAAAGAATTTTAGCAAACGAAACAAAATACACACTCTTGCTATAATCCAAGCAAAATCAATCAAAGAGCGCAACCTTAGATACTTCGTCTATTTAAACATTTCTTGCAACAAAAAAACTTGCCTAAAATGCGGGTAGATCTTTATGCAAACTAATATATTTAAAAACATATCCACATTCTAGACCATTTTTTAAAATTTTAAAACAAAACTTTCGAACATATTACTGTTCAATGAAAATGTAAAACTATACAATTTTTCAACCATTACAAAACTTACTGTAAAACTAGAAAACTATTTACAATATAATCACGATACTCAAAACCCTTCTATTTAAACGGAAATTGTTCAGTGTTAATATTCTTTACAAAGTTATAGCGTTGTAGAATCCTTTTAGCTAATTTTAATTAGTGCTTATGAAAAAAAAGAAGTTTTTTCATGCATTGGAGTTTAATTTTTTCCCAAACAATAATGGCCAAAAGAATTTATAGCTCCTGCACAACCATTCCCACAGAGCAAAACATATATGACGTACCATGTATCAGAATACAATATGACATTTGAGGGCCAGAAAATCGACGATCATTGTTCATAAAAGCTCGTTTAGGCATTCCATAATAAATTTACTGCTTTTGTATTATAATTTCTAGTGCTTTTATCTGTACGGCATATATATTTTGTTCATATTTGACATTTGAAAACGGCCTGGAAAGTGTCTTAATATCAGTTAATGTTTTAGTTTTAATAGATTTTAGTTGCTTTGGTCTTTCGGGTTATATATTATAAATCTAAACCGTTTTGATGAGTCTTTTTCAATCACCATTAGTGGTTATATAAACAAAGTATACGAGCGCAGCACAGCCCGCCTATTTAATAGGGCTTACCAAAGCATATAGCACCACAAAAATTTGCCTAATAGGTCAGTAGGTTGTGCAGTGTAGGAATTCGCCCCGCCAACTAAGATTGAAAATCACGACCTGGCTTGGGCTGCCAATTAAGGCTAAAAATCACTTTATTGGGGCATCAAGATTATTAACGGTTAAGTAAGGCACATTTTATAAAAAAAGGCAAATTTCGGACAATTTTAATTTGGCATTCTCATGTATCCAATTTGGTATTCAACATACTAGTGATGTTCCTACCCTTCAAGCTCAGGCTTTAAAGCGGATGAAGATTCGGAGCTGCGGAGCTCCGGAGCTCCGCCCCTTAAATGAACGATTTTAAGCTTATTTAAGCAAGAAACATATTTAAAGTTACTTTATTAGCATTTTTACGACTATTTCTAACGTTTTATATAAGTTTTGAAAAAAATTTAATTTACAAAAAATTTTTGACAAAATAATTTATGACATTACTCTTTAATCACTGATGAATTTAGGGAAAAATTAGAGCGGAGCTCCGGGGGTTGCTCCGGAGTTTCTAAAAGCGGAACTCCGCTCCGGAGCTCCAAGGCACATCATTAATCCATACGCTTTTACCAAATCAGCCAGATCTCTTATATAATAAAAACTCAAGGCTCTAAGCATGGCTCTAACTTAACTTTTCCGAAATTAATATTAATAACGGTTTTCATATTAACTTCACTGCTAACAGAAGTGAAATTTGCTTGTTTATGTTTTTAAAAATACAAAATTTAATATCCCAAGCCAAAACTAAATAACTTTTTATTAAATATTATACATAGTTACAAAAATATAATAAGCTTTGTTTAAAATAACACAGAGAAGAAAAACAAAATAATTTTCAATGCATTAATTTTGGGCGTAACTCATTCTGTCTCTAATTTTGCATAAATTAATAATAACGAGAGTTTTTTTTTTATTTTTATAAATAGTTAATATAAATTATGCAGATAGGATATTATAACATCACAGTAAAATCAATCAAGACTATTTTAATTTTTTCAAGAAATTTTGCTATGCTCTTCAGATAATTGAGACTTTTTTGTAAAGAGTATATGTATCACAGATCGCGCAACAGCCGCCTCCCCGGAGTTATCGGGGGGCACGGCCAAAACGGGGGGGGCAATGGGGCAATTTTGAAAGGGGGCAATAAAAGGGGCGCAAGAGGGGGGGAAAGAAAAAAAAAGGGGAAAAAAGAAGGGAAAAGAAAAAAGGGACAAAAAAGCGAAAAAAGGAAAAATAGTAAAATGGCAAAAAAGAAAAGGCAAAAACGCAAAAAACGCGAAGCGTATAAGGTAAAATGACGTAAATAGGGATTGGCGGGGGCAAAAAACGGGGGAGGGGCAAAAGGGCAAATCCTCAAAAAACGGGGGGGACAAGAAGAAAAAAAAAAAAAAAAAAAAAAGAAACAAAAAAAAAAAAAAATAAGAAAAAAAAAAAAAACAAAAAAGCAGACAAAAACAAAAAACACACAATTGGATAACTAGTTCAAGTCTTGTCTTGTACCCGGCGGCGTTTAAAATTAGCTTTAAATGGTTTAAGATTTTTTCATTCCATATATGTTTTAATTTTATTGTATTTGTTTAACCTCGTTTAACATATTTAAGTCAAAAATAAACATTTACCACATTACCGCGATCGCACAAATGTCAAATCAAAAAAACATTACTACCAATCGATTCTCTTTTATAAATTCTAGCTATGTTCCGAATTTGCAAGCCATATAAATTTTATTCGGTAGAGCTATAATTGTTTTAATAAAATTAGCATATACTCATAATCGACGATATCCCGTCAGGCAATTTCATCCGCAAAATCATGAATTACTCAATCGATTATGCGTTGCTTAGTTGTATATATGTTCCCGAATTTCAATATATATAGAGTTGATTCGGCCGAGTTATAATTGTTTTTAAATGTGGTGGAAATGCGTTGTAGGTCATATATTTTTTGCTAGTGTAATAAGGTTGTAATTTCGCAAGTTTACAAAACGCATAATGCGTTATATTCAAATTACCTAATCCCCGTTCCGCGTGTCAAAATAAAAACATTTTTATGTAGCTACAGTTGCTCTGTGGAAAAGCGGAACTACGCGGGTAGCGGGTACCACTTATTAGTTTTCTTTTTTATTTTTCTGAGCGGGTGTATACCTACCAATTTCTGGGAGTAAAAGGTACCCAAGTCGGCCGAAAAACTTTATAGGTTAGCCTATATTTTTACTTGAGTCTTTATTATTTTTATGATTTTGTTGAGATGCCGACGCTGCGGTTAGCTATGGCTAACCTAGGTAGGGAAATTGTATTTGAGAAGGAAGAGAAATTTTAACTAGAAAAAAGCTTTAAAAATAAAATAAGTGTTCATATGTAAAAATTACTTTAAAAAAATGGAATGTTAAGCGGATATCTAAAACAAAACAAAACGAATAAGCTAAAACTAAATTCAATTTAGTAACAAACAAAACAGCTTGTGCAGAATTACATGTATGTGTTTTTGGTATTGAAAAAATTTGGCGAAATATGAATACGTGCCAAAAACGCGCTCAATTAATAGGATTTTATATAAAAATATATATTATAAAAAATTAGCAGGATTTTTTAGATATTTCAAACAGTTATATACATAAGCATTAAAAATATAAAAACAACTTTCAAAATTAAAAAAAAAAACGACTAAAATATTTAATACACATCAAAAAAGATTTTAAAAAAGTATTAAAAATCATTTTAGCTCACAACGTTTATAAGAATTAGAAGGTTTAAAGCGTTTTTACTAATGAGCAAAAATTTTACATTGAGATTGACTAGATTTAGGGCGTTTGGAGCCAAAGGAATTTTGAGCTAGAATTTGAAGCCTAAAATGAAAGTTTGAATCCAGTACAGCGTTGAACTCGGATAATAAAATTTGGTAGTACTCAAAACTAACCTTAAATTATTTTTTTATTTTCACATTCTATTGTCCATTTTAACAACTATGGAGAATCACGACAGTTAATTTAATGTACATAAAGGTCTCGAGGAGATTTAAAATAATTTGTATATGACGTTGGTTCACGCAAAAAACAATTATATTACAGAAAAATAACATAAAAATAAAACATTTTATTTTAGAAAACAGCTCGTTGTGCTTAATATTTTTTCTTCCTCATTTTTTTCGGTCTTATTCAAATTATTTTCAATTCTTCTTGAGATCTTTGTGTACATTAAATTAACTGTCGTGATTCTCCATAAGTTCCATGATTACAGCTACAAAGACCGTCTTCTACCGACTATAGGTCTCGTTTCATGTTATAAAAAATTTATGGTTGTTGTTGTTGTTGTTGCAATCAAATAAGGCTTAATCGAATCTAGAGCATAGGAATTTTAGAGCCAATTTCGACACCACACGTTAAGCACGTTGTTTGAATCTTAAGCAAGTCTTAACCTCAATATATATCCACTATTCCTCTATAGCGTGTTTTTTCTTCGCGGGGATGTGACTTCTCTAAATGTATGGACAGCAAAGCTAATTTTTGTAATTTTCCCTTGGTCGGTTTGTGGTCGGTGGGTTTTTTTTGTTTATATCATTACATTCTTACCGACACAAACTACAAAATTTAGCTTTTTCGTCCATACTTTAAGCAGCCACATCCCCGCTAAAAAAACACACGCTATAAAGAAATAGTGGATATCAAGCTAAAATTCATTAAAATATACATATAAAATCATAAATTTAAATCTTTAATAACAGGTTTAAAATTTAACCGGCTCTAAATTATTTTGGTTGTGTTGATTCCGTACTTGATAAGTCCAATCTCCAATAATTACTCATTGATTGTATAACTTTATAAATAATGAAGAACAACTATGAAATAAGTTTAAAAAAAGTAAAATTGCAGAGGATTTAAAGTTTATATATTTGAACAGAAGGATTCACTGATGTAATACGATTTGAAAAATTTTGAGCCAAGGTAACTTAAAGTTAAAACTTAGAGACGGAAAGTTTGTTGTTGTTTTTTTTTAATTTGGAGTTTTTTTAATTTTTTTTAATATGAATGTTACAATAGCAACGCAGTTTTTTTTAATTAAAAAAATGCAAAACTTGGCGATTTTCGTAAACATAGTTTTCTCCCAATTTACCATTAGATTTTAGTACATTCATAGATGAACAAGGGGGGGGGGTAGGGTGGGGTCCACTTCCCTAGCCTCGAAATTTTTGTGCCCCCCCTAGAAAAAAAATTCAGGGGGCCCCCCTTCCCCCCAAATTTTAATATTTTGTTTCGGAAATCGGACCCCACCTGACCCCCCTCTAGGTTTTGAAATCCTTCACCCCGGGTCGACCCCCCTAGAAAGCTAGGGGGGTTCGACCCTCCTAGGACCCCCTCCTAGATTTTAAAATTTCATTTACCCTGGGTAAACACCCCTCCTAGCTTTTTGACCGCGTTCATTTATGAGTACATTTCGTTTTTGTCGGTTGAGTGGAGGGAATCGCTATTTTGTTTTGATTTAATTTAAGATTTTTTTCAAATTGGTAAAACATATGGATTCGACTGTGTCACAAATTTTTTGAATATTTCGTTGTTAAAAAAAATCTTTGTTAATATAATAAAAACGTTTGGAATTCTATACGTAAATTTTGTTTACGTGTGTCTTTCTAAAGCAAAAGCTAAAGTAATTTTTATAAGAAACTATTAAAATCCAAAAGCCAGCGGCGAGGGATCGAAATTAACTCTAGTTTAATTCCGTTACAGCTCAATTGGGGTAATTTTGATTCACAATCTGTTTGAAGAAGACTGTTTTATAGACATTTGCTTATCTGCCCCGAACCTAGCGTTAATTGTCATTGAGCATTGCTTGTAATTAAACTTCCCATGAGAAAAAAAATCTGGTTTACACTTGAAATAATGAGAAAAACTGATTGAAGGCGGACCTTGTGTAGGTGGTGTAATTTTTCCACGAGTCAGATACTGTCGTGCTCGGGAAAATAAACGAAACTCACTATGTCCGCTGAATTTTCAAGTTTTTTTTAAAATTCTGATTGGGCTTTTTTTCAATGACACCAAATTGCTATATTTTAATTTATACTATTGTCTTTTTAATACTCCTGAACAAAAAGACCAGCTAAGTCAGGGGTCGCATTCTGAAGAAACACTTATATTTACCCCGATAAATCCATTCCAATGAAAATAAAAAAATAAATATATATCGTAAATAAATAAACTGCCACATATGGGACAGAAAATGATTGCATTGAATTTTTTTTAATTTTTTTTCTCGCGCCGCAAAACCACCTCGCGCAAAATGAAAAAAATTAGTCAATGCGCGTTTTTTATTTTTTATTAAATTAATCCCACGGGAGAAAATATTTATATATCTCTTGAGTAAGATAAATTCTTATTCTTAAAACAATAGAAAAAATTTAACCCGACTTTAACCTGGGTAAAATTGATTTTTCACTCGCATCCTTAAGCACGTAAAAAAGTTATCCCGGGATAACTTTTAACCGCGCGTCAGAATGCGATATAAGGCCTGTCTTTAGCCTTACAGTAAACAGTACGCTTCCATCACGGATGGGTCTTTTTGAATCAAGGGCGTGGTCAGAAGAGAGAGAGGGGAGGGTTGTAGGAGTGGCGTAGCATTAGCATTAGTCTTCCATTAGCGTAGCATATCACCACTAAAATAGTATTTTCCTGAACAGTGATTTCGAATTAGTAAAAATAAAGATGAAATTTGTGCTTTTAAACTAATTTTAATCCCACATAGGGTTTTTTTAAATGTTTTGCTTGTAAAACTATTCAAAATTTAAAAATTAATTTTAAAAAGTCCATTCCAAACATTTAAATTAAGCATTTTCTGTAATTGAAACATTAAAAAACTGGAAACCAAGCGCGCCAGCAGCGCCGTACCTACAAGGCGGCAAAAAACCAAAAATCCTCAAAAAATGCTTTTGCTTTTGTAATATTAACGAGATGTTAAAACCAATAAATATTTAAAATATTTCAAACCGTAAAATGTACTATCGCTCGCTGTTTCTCAATTTCCTCCCTATATATGATTGGCGCTAGCTATACTGTACCCTCTTCCTAACACTAAAAAACCCATATTATGAACTAGTCTATGGTACTCGTGCACACGTCATATATGTTTTGCTCCGTGGGAATGGTTGTGGGAGGAGCAGCGGCGAAAGAGGGCTTCAAAATGCAGGCGGGAGTATGACTAAAAGAAGGCCCGGCGCGGGTGCATTATTATCCTGGTACCGCCACGTAATTAGATTTTATTTTATTTTTTATTTTATTTTATTTTTATTTATTTTATTTTAATTATTTTATTTTAATTATTGCGGGTGTCCTTTTATGTGCGCGGCGACCCTTTGTGCGCGCGGGATTACTTTCGTTTAGAACAATGGATTTTGACCAGCGTGACCGTGAAACCTTTGTTTGACGATGGTGGTATCTACGTCTAGCCATTGCGATACGTAAACTTCACCGCATAAATCTACTATTCCTAGTCTACCTAATCATACAAAATACTTTTACTGATATTCGAATGAGCGAGCAAAGTTTAAATGGTTAACGCTTTACGGCAGCTATTTGCACATTTTAGTCACGAATACGGTGTATTAGGTATGATCTATGTACGACCTAGATAATACGTAGGCTTTACTGCGGTGCCATTGTGATACGTAAACTTCACCGCAGTAAAGTCTACGTATGTCCTAGGTCGTACCTAAGTCATACAAAATACTTTTTTACTTGATTAGTGTCCAATGAGCGAGCAAAGTTTAAATGGTTAAAACTTTACCGCAGAAATTTGCACATTTTATTCACGAATACGGTTTATTAGGTATGACCTATGTACGACCTAGGTAATACGTAGGCTTTACTGCGGTGAAGTTTACGTACGTACTATAATGGTTAAACGTAGACATGAACACCGTGAAACGATGGTTTCCCCACGGTAAGACGAATGTTTTTTATCTAAGTTAAGGGGGAAAAATCAAGTCACAAGAGAACAGGATTTCTTTTTCGACAAGTAATAAAATTAAAAAAATGGAGCCATTAATATTTTTTAATTATTGGCGTGACTCTGACACAAAGAGTCACAATCAGTATAAACTCAATGTGCCTTTGAGTCATTTTGTTTAGATTTTTTGTTTGTTGAGACATAAAAAGAGTCACAGTTACGAGTATTTTACGACCCTTTTGACTCATTCTGTCAGAGTAATGACGATATTGGCGTTACAGAATCAGATATTTTATTACATCAAACGTATAAGTGCAGAAAGAACCGAGAACCTCGGCGGTGAAAACGCAAAAATTAATATCGTCGTCACTTCAGCAAAATGAATCACAGTTGTTATAAACTGCACACGAATGTGACTTATTTTATATAGTTAATAAGATAAGAACCGAGAACCAAAGCGGTGAAAACGCAAAATTAATATCATCGTCGCTTCAGCAAAATGAGTCACATTTGTTATAAACTACACTCGAATGTGACTTATTTTATATAGGTAATAAGGTACTGTTTAAAATCTAAAATGAGCCACAGCCACGTGTATTTTATACGCATTATGGTTCATTTTACCGCAGTAATGACGATATAGCGCATACCTTAGGTATGCTTTTGAGACACGGTTGTTCGCCTAAATCATAAGAAAGGGTTAATCCAGTGAAAATAATTAAAAACATAATAAAAGTCAAAGCACATGAAGATATGAATATGACTATATGGTATGAACAATCACGACGGTTAATTCAATTTACACAGAGGTCTCAAGAAGAATTATATTTAAAAAAAAAATAAAAAAAATACAACACCTTTTTAAAAAATATTTTCTTTATTATTTCTAATTTTTTTTAAAATCCACCCCCCCCCACACCACAAACAACCAGAGGAAAGTAATTGGTATATGACGTTGGTGAACTAAAAAATAAACATAAAAAAGTTTAGACAACCAGATTGCTCTTTTTTCAACATTTTACTAAAACAAACGATTGTCTATATTTTTTTACTCATGTTTTTTCGTTATATACGAATTATTTCCATTTGTTCTCGAGAATTTTGTGCACATTGAATTAATCGTCGTGATTGTTCATAAAAACATATCAAGGGTTTTAAATTTAGTCTATTACTAATTAATGAAATCATGGAATCGGCACTTAATACATACAATATAATAGAATTACTTTACAATAATCAAGAAGATATGACCCATTTCTGAAAAAGTTTTTTGTTAAGAATATGTCATTATTGTCTGGAAATGAGTATTTTTTGGATTTTTTAAGTTTTATCTAATGTTTATACAAAAAACTTAAAGGGTGGGTGTTTGTTAAAACAATTTATTGTCGTTGGGGCATTTAGCGCATTTAGGGCATTAGGGCATTTGGAACGGGAACTTTGAGCAGAAAATGAAAAACGTTGAGCCGACACGGGGGAACTTGGAGCTATAAATGAACTCGCTAAAACCTATCCCTAAGCCTAAACCAAAGCTTAAACATAACCTACACCACTTTTTGCCTTTTGGGGAAAGTTCCCATTTTCGCATAGGTTCGAAGATCTGAACATTTACTGACGGTTCCGAATTTCACCTTTGAACTAAAAGACAAAGCGTTTTTACATTTAATAAAAACCAAAATTTTACATTGTGACTATTGAAATCTTTTTAGGCACACAAGTTTTAACAGGCATTTTCAAGCTTTTCAACATCATTTAAGCCGATTTCAAAATACAACTACGCAAACATTTTCCGATCATAATCTTTTGTTTTAAGAGATATAATTTTAGTCGGAATACACCTATTATCCGTCCAAACAAGATGTGATTAATTAAATGAAGTACACAAACGATCGGTGAAGATATAAAATATTACGCTTATATTCGGCATTGCCTTGCATTGCTTCATTAATTTTGTGATAACACAGATTAATACACTACGAAGATGTGATTGGATTCGCATATAAAAGATTTAACTTAATACCTCATACTAATAGCATTCCTTTTGATTATAAAATGGCCTCCGGACGATTCCATAAATACACGTAAAAAAGAAACGAACAAGAAAACCCACAAGTAAATCTATAATTAAATACTTTAGCAGTTTTATTTCATAAAGTTTTTTAACAGTAGCAATACGTAACTGAACCAAGTAATACAAC